>JAJOOO010008103.1:0-43148 GCA_029582685.1 Solanum piurae | reverse complement strand
TCCCTTTCCAGCCAATACAATTTTTCCCCATTTCTTCTTCTTCTTCTTCTTCTTCCTTGCACCCATCACTCCAAACCCAACTCATTTCTTTTCTTTTTAATTATTTCTTCTTCCTCACAACCTGCACACCCTCTCCTCTCGTTCCTCTATGCATCATTTATCTCCGATTTTCTCCTTCTTCTAAGTAGTTTATATTTATAATAAAAGAGAAAATTTCAAATCAAAATAACAAATCTTTAAAAATATTCAACTATGATTTGATTATTAAAGAATTAACAAAGTGTCAGAACCTTAAAAAATAATTAATCATCTAACTTTAAACATTACTTGTTTTATACCTGGATATGTATTAGGAAGTTAAACAAGAAAATTAACAATAAATCTACAAAGTTAAGCACACTGATTTTGCACAAATCTGAAAGCGTCATTGTTGATGTAAGTTGAAGCTTCACTTAGCTGAAAAAAGAGATTAATGGAAGTAATAATAAATCATTACAAAGTAATGAAAATAGAATGAATCGGTCAGAATTTTAAAAGTTAAGAAATTGACCCAAATGAAATAATGAAGATGATGGGTGAATAGTGAAAATAATATTTTTTTAAATGTAGGGAAATAAAAATAAAGAAAAAGTATTTTTTTTCAATTATCCGACGTGTCATCGATGTGGCATAGAGGTGGCACTTAAGTGGCGCGCGTGCATTTCACCCATAATTATGAAACTGGTATTGTATATGTAAGGTGCTATTAAATTCACTTGAAATAAGTTTAGGGGGGTAAATAATTACCCGTAAAGTTATGGTGCTAAAGTGAGTTTTGCTGCCAAGTTCGAGGGTGTTTTTATGTATTTTCCCTAAAACTAATAACACAAAATTAATAATCTACACACTTAATTTATTTTAAATGATTATCTATATATTTATACTTTAATTTATTATTCAATAATATACCTATCGTATGGTAATAAGTGGAGTAATAACTTAAATTTTTAGATTACACAACAGTTCAATAAAGTATATATAACAAATAAAATAGTACTTATCTTTAAATTTTATAAGTTTAACAGTATAATTATTACCCATCTTTTTATATTTATTTATTAGTCTAGTTAAAAAGAGATGTTCTTTTTCTTATTCGACAACATTTTAATTTTAACATCTCACATAATATATTTAATATTATAAAATTTAAAAAATATTTTGATACATTAGGTATATCTTTAATAACTAAAAATATTTTTAAAAATTAAATTGTTTTTCTTAAATTTTGAGCATAATCAAATTAAGACAAATAATTAAAACAAATCTATAATATGTGTGTAAATATTACGTACACACTAAATATATAACGGTGAATATTATAAATGATTATGATTAGGTGGTTAATTTTTTTAAAAAAATGTTGGACTAAAAATAAAAATAGAATTCTTGGCTATTGCCATTTTATAATGATGATGAACTCACATTGAATCCCAAGATTTTATTCCTCAATCCAATTACAGCAGTAGCCACGCTGACATGCCTGTCATCAAATATTTAAAAATTAATTTCCACAGGCCATTTAATTTCGTGACACGTGTAATTCGAAGGCTATCCTTGTCATCAACCCCAGGTAACCAGTCTGCCAGAGAATCCTCAAAATTTTGTTTTGAAAATACCCAACCAGGTTTTTTCTCATCACTTAATTAATACTCCCTCAATTCCGAGTTATAATAGTTTCCTCTTTTAGAGACAAATTATAAGAATTTTAACTAATAGTTTATGATATATTTTTTCGTTATATGGATACGTAAAAAGTTGTAATTTATGATACTTTTCGTATAATTTTGGAATAACTAAATTTTTTGTTTAAAATATTAAATTAATGTAATCTAATTTAACTTTGAAAATTAGTCAAATTAATTTTCGAAAATCACAATATGACAAATAAAAGTGGACGGAAGGAGTACTTTATTTGTCTCATATTAGTTGATCATTTTACTATATATAGTTTCATATTAGTTGATCACCTTACTAAACCAAGAAAACATTAATTAATTTTTTTCTATATTACCCTTATAATTAATTCTTTTCGAAAGTGTTCACATTTTTTACAAAATTCCTAAGAAGTAGTTTATAGGTGAATTGGTAAAATTATTTCTTATTTATGATTTTTTTTAATATGCATGTAATAAGGGAAGTGATCAACTAATATGGGACATACGAAGTACTTGTCATTTCATAAAATCAATGCATAAATGACATTATTTTTCTTATTTTATCTGATAGAGTTATTAGCCTTGAAAGTGTGAATTTGACCAACATATGAAAACTAAATGATTAATTCATGTTCATTAATCAATTTAATTAATTAAAATAAATAAATCTATGTTCATTTATTAAAATATTAACTTCAAGAGAACACTAAATAAGAGTACAATGATAAATTTACCTAGTAACGATGTAAAATCTACAACGGTGACAACTGAATAAGAACGGAGAGAATACTTTAAACTGGATTACTCATTGATCCCAAAAGCAACTAATCCCTCTTATACAATTTTAATTTAATACTAATATTAATAAGTTACTTCATCCATTTCAAAATAATTGAAATATATTGAATTTTTTCATAATTCAAAATAAGTGAATTGTTCAAAATTTAAGAGAGTTATCGTAAAAAAATTCCCTCATTAATATTTTTAGGTGATGATTTTAAGAAAATTAATTGTTTATATTATGATTTTAGTTTGAAATATTTATATTTTCAAGAATAGTTTTAAAATAACTAAAAGAGTAAAATTGAAAAGTGGTATTCAATTATGTACACCCTAATTTTTTTTCTTAATATATTGCCTCGATAATTACTTATTTCGAAATAGAGTAAGGTAACTAATTTCGGAATACGTGATTATATACGAGTATTCCATGCTAATAATATAAATATTTTAAATTAGTATAAAAGTATTATAACACGTGCAATAAGTTATATGAAATTTGATGTAAATATTAGGGGCCTCAATGAGACGGTTCAACCGATTATTTTTAAAAAGTTATACTATTCTAACTTTTTGGGTATTTCATAATGTATAGCTAAAATTAGATTTTTAAAACCATCCCAATTATATTGGTTTCTCTTCGGTATCGGTACAATTCAGTTTTTTTTTATTTTTTTTCACTTTTAAAATATTAGCTCAAAATATACTATTATTAAAATATTTCTTTTACAAATATGTTCTTGAATAAACACTTCAATTCTTCACCAAGAAGTCAAGAATGTAAAACCTTGTTATCGTAGTGTTTGATCTTAAATATTTAATAAGAGTGCTTGCATATGTTTTGTCGTATTGTTTGATGGAGTATCTATTATAGTATCTTTTCATTTTTAAACCTAACTAAATAAAGGCAAATTAAAGAGCAAAGATCCAAAGTCGTCCAGACACCAGAGGCCCAAGACCTAGGTTATATTTATACTAGTTAACCAAACCGCACTTCGCGTGGTCATATTTTTCTATATTAAGTTGATATAAAAGAAATTAAGAAATTTTAATATCAAACTCTCTCTCTCTCTCTATATATATATATATATATATATTTAAAATATCAGTTCAAAATATACTATTATTAAAATATTTCTTTTACAAATATGTTCTTGAATAAACACTTCAATTCTTCACCAAGAAGTCAAGAATGTAAAACCTTGTTATCGTAGTGTTTGATCTTAAATATTTAATAAGAGTGCTTGCATATGTTTTGTCGTATTGTTTGATGGAGTATCTATTATAGTATCTTTTCATTTTTAAACCTAACTAAATAAAGGCAAATTAAAGAGCAAAGATCCAAAGTCGTCCAGACACCAGAGGCCCAAGACCTAGGTTATATTTATACTAGTTAACCAAACCGCACTTCGCGTGGTCATATTTTTCTATATTAAGTTGATATAAAAGAAATTAAGAAATTTTAATATCAAACTCTCTCTCTCTCTCTATATATATATATATATATATATTTAAAATATCAGTTCAAAATATACTATTATTAAAATATTTCTTTTACAAATATGTTCTTGAATAAACACTTCAATTCTTCACCAAGAAGTCAAGAATGTAAAACCTTGTTATCGTAGTGTTTGATCTTAAATATTTAATAAGAGTGCTTGCATATGTTTTGTCGTATTGTTTGATGGAGTATCTATTATAGTATCTTTTCATTTTTAAACCTAATTAAATAAAGGCAAATTAAAGAGCAAAGATCCAAAGTACTAGTCCAGACACCAGAGGCTCAAGACCTAGGTTATATTTATACTAGTTAACCAAACCGCACTTCGCGTGGTCATATTTTTCTATATTAAGTTGATATAAAAGAAATTAAGAAATTTTAATATCAAATTTTCTCTCTCTCTATATATATATAACAATAAAAGAAAAAAGAACAAAAACAATAAAATTAAATTAGAGACGAAGAAAAAAAAGTAGAGTATTATAGTTTTGCCTTGAAGCAATACAAATACATATTCATATGCGCTAATTTTATATACATCGCTATCTCATTTTTTGATATTTTAAATTATTTATGTTATTTTACTAATAACTTTCTTTATATAATACTATTTACGTTTATAAATTTATTTAACTATTTAAATTTAGATTTCATGTGATTTCTCTTACTTGTAATTTAACTTTTTCACAATTATTACTTTAAAATATGAGCATATCAATAAGTGCAATTAATAAAATTAATAACCTAAACTTTTTATATATCCACACAAAACTTTCATATGAAAAATATAGAAATTGCCATTCTAAAATCAAGAAAGGAAGTAGAAGTTATATTCAATTCATACATCTACTAATTAATTAATAGTATTTTGTAGAAAAATTACATTAAAAATTATAAATACACAAGAGAGCTCAAATATCAATTTTATATAGAAACTAAATAAATTTTGTAATCCAAAAACTATATAAATATGAAGAAGTTAAAAGTGCATACCAATGATATCATAAATCAATATGTGGATAAACTTTGATTTTCAGTAAAGAATATGAAAAGTTAGGATATAAATGATAATACTTGTGACTTGTATTCTTATAAACTAATAAAATAAATGAAAAAATTGGGAAAAAGTTGAAAAAACAACAACTTTTTTTTGCTAGTGCAATATATTCTTATTTCTAACTTTAATCACGGTTCATCATGAAATGTAATAAATATAAATGAATGTTGAGAATCGTTTTATAACTTCTCTTTTTTTAATTTATTTAGTGAGTAATTATCTTATTCTTTAATTGACTAATTATGCAAATATTTTTTAGATTTTTGAAAATTAAGATAAAAAGAGAAATCTCATAATTAAGAGAGTTAAAGGGATAGATTTTTTTTTCAAGCTATTTGAAAAGATATTTTATTAGACTACTCTAATTTAATAAATTTTCATTCTTTTGGGAGAAAATGAACGATTTTTGTGATAAACTTTAAATTTACAATAAAGAATAGGAATAAGTGGAGTAGTAAAGTTTGAAGTATTTAAATTCTTACAATAAATAATAGAAATTAATGAAGGGAGTAGTAATTGACACATTTTTTTTAGAAATATAGAGAAAATTACAACAACAAAAAAATGAGAAAAAAATAATAGGATCATTGGCAAATGAGAGGTGCCAAATCACTTTTTAATACTCCCTCCGTTCCATTTTATGTGAGGTAGTTTGACTCGGCACGGAGTTTAAGAAAGAAAGGAAGACTTTTAAAACTTGTGGTCCAAAATGAATGATAGAAATTTGTGTGGTTGTAAATCATTTCATTAAGGGTAAAATAAACATTTTATAGTGAAATTGTTACTTAATATAAAAATGTGTCATTCTTTTTTGGACGGACTAAAAAGGAAAGTAAGTCACATAAATTGGGACAGAGGGAGTATCTAGTTTTATATTATATATAGATAGATATAGATTCTTCATTCTATATGGAGAAATGAAAGGTTGGAGTGATAAATATTTAGGCCTTTAAATTTACAACAAAAAATAGGAATAAGTGGAGTAATAAATTTTGAGATATTTAAGATTTTACAATAAATAATATAAATGAATAGAGAGAGTAGTAATTGACACTTTCTTAAATAATAACAATAAATTAAAATATAGTGAAATTTATCCAAATATAATTAGAAAAAAATAAATAAGATCTTAGGTAAAAAGAGGTGTCATATCACCTTGTCTGTGGTGAAGATTTGTTATGGTGAAGAAATAGGAAAAATGATAAGTTATTAATAGTGATAATTGATGAACTACTTCTTTTATATATATATATATATATATATATATATATATATATATGTATATATATCTTAAATAATCCTTACATTAGTTACATAGAAATAGGGAGAAACCAAAAAAGAGGAGGAAACAAAAAAGATAAGTTAAATATTGCATTAAAATGTACGAGTAAATAAAAAATTCTAAATTTAAAAAAAATGTATTCTAATATAAAGTTAAAAGATGTGTTGTTTCATTCAAGTTTTATAAATGTAACGATATGTTCCCGTCGTTATGGAAAAGCCAATTGGGAAAGAATTTGGCCCTGAAAACTTTTGAGTAGTGACTTGGAAATTTCTAGCCTAGTCCAGATTTGGACAAAATCTGAGTCAGGTATGGTATAGGGAAATCTGATAATGATTGAAGGATCTATATATGAATTTGATCACAAGAGTGGATAACTAAGGCGTTAAGGAGTCGTACGACTTTATGGAATCGAATTCGGGAGAGTAGAACTCCCGAAACTGATCTTGGCGTGAAAGGGTAGTTTTAGAACGTCCAGGTTTGAAGGTGTGTTGCAAAATGGGAGCTTGGAACTCAAATTCCGAGTTTCTGTCTTCGTGCAAGCCGCCAGGGCGGGATTAATTCCGCTAGGGTGGGGCCGCTATGGCGGGTTGGGGTCCGCCATAGCGGACCAGTCGCGACTTAAGTCAGGAAAAATCCCCAATTTCGTTATTTTTCTGCAAACTTCGTTCTTAAGGGTTAGGAGACGACCCAGGACGATTTCTTGACAGTTTTCCATAACTTTTGGTGCTAAATGTAAGGATTTTACTCCCCTAATCCGTTTTTCGATCCGTAGAATTTATATTCTTGGGTAATTATCATTGGGAGAGGGTTTTGGCCTAAAGTTAATGGTGGGGAAAATCCCTAGTTGTACATTAGGATCATGGGTTGATCTTGGGTTATTGAGTTGTTATAATCAGGATAAATTAGACCTTAATTATTGATCCTTACATTAAATTAATCGTTTGTAGATCAAGAACAAGCGGAAAGAATCCAGAAAAGGAAGGCTCAAGTGTCTTAGGAGGATTCAAACTTGGTTTCAACGTAGGTGATGGTATGATTTCCTGTTTGTGTGATATATGCCGGTAATTGCTTCGTTGTATGCATGCATGTATGAGAATAAGAAATGTAAACCGAATCTACTATAATGAGTATATGCATATGATTGATTACACGCCATAAATCCATTACTTGATTGTATCAGTATGAGTATTGTTCATTATGGGTGTGATTGTAATTGTGGTTGTGCTGACTGGATCGAGTGTCACATTCCAACACATCTATTGGATCGGGTGTCATGTTCCAACACATATATTGGATTGGGTGTCATGTTCCGACACATATATTGGACCGGGTATCACGTTCTGACACATACTTTGGATCGGGTGTCACGTTTCGACACACTAACAGTTTGGGTATGAGTTCCATGAGAGAACTACTTGTGATTGTTTTGTTATGTCTACTTGTCATTGATAATGGAAGACTGTATGTTGCTCTGAAATGATAACTGAACTGTATTATGTATATGTGTGCTTACTGTGTTGTGATTGTTCGTTGTATATTGTGCTTATGGGAGTAGCCACGTGATCCTACCAATACACCGTGGTTGTGTACTGATACTGCACTTGCTCTTTCTTTTTTGAGTACAGGGCATCTTCAGGTGGCTACTAACATACCTCATTTAGGAGATCACTAATTGAGACCAAATTCAAGGGTGAGCCAATTCTTCCAGCTACCATGGGTTCTCTTTTATTTAAACCATTCTTTTCGGACTTAGACTATCTGTTAGGCTGTTATGTTTTAGTCTTCAGGGTTGCACCCCTTTTTCCTTAGACTTGTTGATCGTTAGAGTTTTGGTACATTGACTTTCAGGTTCTAGGAGTTGTTTTCCACAAATGTTTGGTAGTTATTTAGTTTAACTTTTGGAGTTTATGGGAACTCCATTTTCTTAGACATTTAAACCTGCTTGTGTATCTTTAAATGTTTATTTTATCGTTGAGTTGCTTAGTTCGGTTGTAGTAATGGTTCTCCCATCGAAGGATTAACGTGGGTGCCAATCACGACGATTTGGGTCGTGACAAAATTGGTATCTGAGCCCTAGGTTCGTTGATCTCTTTGTACCAAAACGAGTCCAGTAGAGTCTTGCAAAATGATATGGAGACGTATGTACTTTTCTTCGAGAGGCTATAGGACTTTACGAAATCTCTCTGTATTTTCTCTCTTTTCGTGCTGTGACTTGATTCCAATTGGTATCTGGTGATCCAAATTGGTATCTAATCTCCTTCACTCTTTTGTCAGCTGATGGTTAACACACGATTCAACGGTGTCAGGCTCGTAGCTCCCATCAATGAGCCAGCTAAGGAGTACGCAGCCAGAGGCCATGGTTGAGGCAGGGGTAGGGGAAGAGCAAGAGGCAGGGGAAAAGGAAGAGTGGAACCCGCCAGGGGTAGAGGCCCAGTTGAGAATGTTCCAAGGGAAGAGGCCCCTCCTGCACCTCAAGAACAAGTAGATGAGAATGTGGAGATTGAGGACGATGGGGATGTTGGATAGGAAGAGAATGCACTGGCTAGGAATACCGACGTTCCTTTCTTAGACCCAATGTTAGCTCAACAGATCATGTCTTTCCGAAAGGGGTTGGTCGGTCCTAGAATCCTTCCCACAGTGCAAACTACTCAACCTCCGATCAATTGCCCCGTTACTGCTACTACTCCCAGGGTAGATTGAGCGTTAAGCACTGGTGACTTCTTCTATCCCTTATTAGGTCCTGTGATGACTGGTAATGAGAATGAGATGTTGACTAAGTTTCTGAAGTTGAAGCCGCCTGTGTTCCATGGTTCTGGTTCTGAGAGTGATGACGCCTATGAGTTCATTTTGGATTGGTATGAGAGGTTTCATAAGTTGGGTATTGTTCATCAGCATGGAGTAGAGTTTGTGACCTTCCATCTTCAAGGTGAGGCTAAACAATGGTGGAGAGCCTATGTGGAATGCAAATCGTCAGTTTTGCCCTCACTCACTTGGACGCAATTTCATGCTTTGTTTCTGCAAAAATATGTGCCCCGGACTTTGAGGGATCGCAAGAAGGATGAGTTCATGGCTTTAGAGCATGGTGGTATGTATGTAGCTGCTTATGAGGTAAAGTTCCATGTTTTTTCTAGATATGCTACACAATTGGTGACTACTGAGGAGGAGAGGATTCATCTATTCGTCAAGGGACTGAGCCCCGAACTACAGGTATTGTCTGTTCACATGACCTCTGCAGGGAAAAGTTTTAATGAGGTAACAAACTTTGTGGAGAAAGTGGAAGGAGTTAGACGTGATGGGCAGGCCAAGGCATTGGCTAAGAAGCCCAAGAGCACAAGTAACTTTCATGGTTCTTACTCCAGAGGTTAAGGTAGGCTGACACTTGCAGCCTGGCCAATTTAGTTAGCCTTGCCCGCTTCTACATGTTGTTACTCGGGAACTCCACAACAAAGTTTTATTTAGGATAGCTAGGGAGTCGTACCTTCGGTGGGCAGTAGGCCATCTTTTGACCGCACTTGTTATAATTGTGGAGAACCTGTGCATATGAAGAGAGATTGTCCCCACCCGCGCATGTTTGAATTTGCACATCAACAGAATAGAGTAGTGATACCCACGGGCAACTGAAATAATGGTAGAAAGCATCCACAAGATGGGCGAAGAGGAAATCATCGAGGTTGTGGAGGCCAGGGAAATGGTAATGCAGGTAGAAGAGCAGTGCATCCAGGCAAGGAGGTCGCCTGTCATGATGACATGACTCAGTGTTATGCCTTTCCCGGCAAGACCGAGGATGAGGCGTCTGATGTAGTGATCACATGTGCTATTCTTGTGTGTGATCGGATGACTACTGTCTTGTTTGATCCCAGTTCTACTTATTCATAGTGTCAGTTCAGTTGCCTTGGAATTTGATATGGTTTGTGATGTACTTGATGCCCCCATCCATGTTTCTACCCCAGTTGAAAAGTCAGTTATAGTCACCCATATGTATCATGTCTGTCCTATCTTGTTTATGGGTGTCCAGACTTGGGTTGATCTGGTTATTTTGGATATGACTTACTTTGATATAATCTTAGGCATGACTTGGTTGTCCCCCTATTATGTTGTGTTAAATTGTAATGCTAAGTCCGTGACTCTAGAGATCCCGGGTAGGGAAATGTTAGAGTGGGAAGAGGTATACAAGCCTAAGCCAGCTAAGGTCATATCCTCAATTCAGGCTACGAAACTGGTGGGGCAAGGGTGTTTGGTATACTTGGCTCATATTCGGGATGTTGAGGTTGAGTCTCCCTCTATTGAGTCTATTCCTGTAGTGTCTGAATTTAAGAAAGTATTTTCTACCGTTTACCTGGTATGCCTCCGGATAGAGATATAGATTTCTGCATTGACTTGGAACCAGGTACTAGCCCCATTTCCATCCCTCCTTATCGCATGACTCTTGGTAGAATTGAGATAGCTTAAGGCTCAAATCCAGGAGCTTCTTGATAAAGGGTTCATTCGTCCTCGTGCTTCCCAGTGGGGTGCTCCTGTCTTATTTGTTAAGAAACAAAATGGTAGTATGAGGATATGCATAGACTATCGATAGTTGAATAGGGTCACCATTCAAAATAAGTATCTGTTACCTCGGATTGATGATCTTTTTGACCAGTTGCAGGGTGCGTTAGTTTTCTCTAAGATTGATCTAAGGTCTGGTTACCATCACTTAAGGATTAGGTGTGAGGATGTACCAAAAATGGCATTCAAGACCCGCTATGGGCACTATGAGTTTCTAGTGATGTCATTTGGGTTCACCAATGCGCCTGCAACTTTCATGAGTTTGATGAATGGTGTGTTCAAACCATTTCTAGATTCTTTTTTTGTTGTCTTCATTGATGACATTTTGATGTATTCAAAGAGTAAAGAGGAAGAACATGCTGACCATTTTCGCATTGTTTTGGGTGTCCTTGGGAAACAAAAGTTGTATGCCAAAATTTTCAATTGTGAGTTCTGGTTCGATTCGGTTACCTTTTTGGGCATGCAGTTTCAAATGAAAGGGTAATGGTAGATCCCCAAACGATTGAAGTGGTTAAAAATTAGGTCTGGCCTAGCTTAGTGACTGAAGTTAGGAGTTTTGTGGGGCTCGCTAGCTACTATCGTCGGTTTGTGAAATTTTTTGCTTCCATAGCCACGCATCTGACAAGGTTGACAAAAAAGAAGGTGGCTTTTGAATGGGCCAAAAAATGTGAAGAGACTCAAGACTCTTCTGACCACAATACCTATTTTGTCACTACCGATGGAAGGCAAGGACTTCATTGTTTATTGTGATGCTTCACATTGAGGTTTGGGTGCTATGTTGATGCAGAATAAGAATGTTATAGCTTATGCATCACGACAGTTGAAGGAGCATGGGAGGAACTACCCGACGCATGACTTAGAGTTGGCAGCGCTAGTGTTTGCACTTAAGATCTTGCGGCATTACTTTATGGTGTCAAGTGTGAGATGTTTACTGATCATCGAAGTCTGCAGCATGTATTCATTCAAAAGGACCTAAATCTTAGACAACAAAGGTGGATGAAGTTACTTAAGGATTATGATGTCACCATCCAGTATCATACAGGTAAGGCTAACGTGGTGGCAGACGCACTAAGCTGAAAGACGATAAGTATGGGTAGTCTAGCTTGTTTGGGTGTACCCAAGAGATCTTTGGCCAAGGAGATTCGAACCTTGGTCTAAGTTCATGCAGTTGGGCATCTCAGAGAAATGTGGGTTGTTAGCTAGCATTGAGGTTGAACCCATCTTCATTGAAGAGATCAAGGCCAAAATGTTTGAGGATGAGAATTTGAATGAGGCTAGAAAGAAGACAGTGTTTGGTAAGGCACAAGATGTAGTTCTTGATGCTGGGGGTGTACTCAATTTTAAGGGAAAAATTTGTGTTCCTCGAGTGGATGACTTAATTTAGAAGATGTTGATTAAATCTCATGGTTCGCGGTATTCCATTCATCCGGGTGTGACCAAGATGTACCGAGATCTGAAATGACTTTATTGGTGGCATGGCATGAAGAAAGAAATAGCTGAGTTTGTGGCTAACTGCTAGAACTGTCAGTAGGTAAACTATGAGCACCAAAGGCCTGCAGGTTTGCTTCAGTGAATGCCAATTCCGGAATGGAAGTGGGAAAGGATAGCTATGGATTTTTTGGTTGGTCTCCCCAAGACCTTGGGAAAGTTTGATTCCATTTGGGTAGTGGTTGACAGATTGACTAGGACAGCCCATTTTATTCCAGTCAGAGTAGACTATAATGCTCAGTAGTTGGCTAAGGTTTATGTGAAAGAGATGGTGAGGCTGCACGGGGTGACCCTTTCTATCATCTCTCACAGTGGTACACAGTTCACATCTAAGTTTTGGAGAGAATTGAATGATGAGTTGGGCACTCAACTCACTTTTAGCATAACTTTTCATCCACAGACGGACGGGCAGTCAGAGAGAACGATTCAAGTTTTAGAAGACATGTTGAGGGCATGTGTGATTGACTTTGGAGGGCATTGGGATAAGTTCCTACCGTTGTGTGAGTTCTCCTATAATAACAATTACCACTCCAGCATTGACATGTCACCGTTTGAGGCACTTTATTTGAGAGGATATAGATCACCCATAGGGTGGTTTGAGGCTGGAGATGTGAAACCTTTGGGGGTTTATTTGGTGAAGGATGCTCAGGATAAGGTGAGAAGTATTCAAGCTAAGCTTTTAGCAGCCTAGAGTCGACATAAAAAGTATGCGGACCATAAGGTAAGGGACATGTCATTTCAGGATGGTGAGAAATTTCTTCTAAAAGTGTCACCCATAAAGGGGGTGATGAGATTCGGTAAGAAGGGCAATCTTAGTCCTCGATACATTGGTCCATTTGAGATTCTTTAGTGTGCAGGGCCAGTGGCTTATAGGTTGGATTTTCCGACTAGCTTATCTGGAGTTCATCCAGTGTTTCATGTGTCCATGTTGAAGAAGTATCATGGGAACAGAGATTACATCATAAAATGAGACTCAATTTTGTTAGACAGGGACCTTCAGTATAAAGAGAAACCGATTGCAATTCTTGATCATGATGTCCGAAATATGAGGACCAAGGAGATTAAGTCCGTGAAAGTTCAATGGAAACATCGTTCGGTTGAGGAAGCTACTTGGAAAACCGAGAAGGACATGCCAAACAAGTATTCAGTCGTTCGATGATTCAGGTTCTACTCGACTCTTACTTTAGCCAATTTTCCTAGTTTATCACTCGAGGACGAGTGATGGGTAAATTGATATGTATTGTAAAGACTTGTTCTCGTCGTTACGGAAAAGGCAATGGAGAAAGATTTTGGGCCATAAAACTTTTGAGTAGTGACTTAGAAATTTCTAGCCTAGTCTATATTTGGATAAAATTTGAGTCAGGTATGGTCTAGGGAAATCTGGTAATGAATGGGGGATATATATATATGAATTTGATCACCTGAGTGGATAGCTAAGACGTTAAGGAGCCCGTAAGACTTTACGGAATAGAATTCGGGCGAGTAGAACTCCCGAAACTGATCTTGGCGTGAAAGGGTAGTTTTAGAGCGTCAAGGTTTGAAGGTGTGTTGCAAAATGGGAGCTTGGAACTCAAATTCCAAGTTTTTGTCTCCGTGCAAACCACCGAGGCGGGATTAATCCCGCCAGGGTGGGGCCGCTGTGGCGGGTTGGGGTCCGCCGTAGCTGGCCAGTTGCAACTTATGTCGGGGAAAAACCTCAATTTCGTTATGTTTCTACAAACTTCGTTCTTAAGAGTTAGGAGACGACCCAGGGCGATTTCTTGACAGTTTTCCATGACTTTTGGTGCTAAATGTAAGGATTCTACTCCCCTAATCAATTTTTCAATCTATAGAATTTAGATTCTTAGGTAATTATCATTGGGGGAGGGTTTTGGCCTAAAGTTAATGATGGGAAAAACCCCTAGTTGTACATTAGGATCATGGGTTGGTCTTGGGTTTGTTATATTCCAGGTAAATTAGACCTTAATTATTGATCCTTGAGTTAAATTAATCATTTGTAGACCGAGAACAAGCGGAAAGAATCTGGAAAAGGAAGACTCAAGTATCTTAGGAGGATTTAAGCTTGGTTTCGAGGTAGGTGATGGTTTGATTTCCTATTTGTGTGATATATGCCGGTAATTGCTTTGTTGTATGCATGTATGTTTGATAATAAAGATTGTAAACTAAATCTAATGCAATGAGTATATGTATATGATTGATATCACGCCATGAACCCATTACTTAATTGTATGACTATGAGTATTGTTCATTATGGGTGTGATTGTGATTGTGGCTGTGCTGACTGGATCGGGTGTCACGTTCCGACATATCTATTGGATTGGGTGTCACGTTCCGACACATATATTGAATTGGGTGTCACGTTCCGACATATATATATATATATATTTATACTAGGTGTCACGTTCCGACGCATATATTGGATCGAGTGTCACATTCCGACTCACTAATAGTTGGGGTATGGGTTCCATGAGAGAACTACTTGTGATTGTTTTCTTATGTCTACTTGTCATTGATAATGGAAGACTGTATGTTCCTCTGAAATGATAACTGGACTGTATTATGTATATGTGTGCTTATTGTGTTCTGATTGTTCATTGTATATTGTGCTTATGGGAGTAACCACGTGATCCTACCAGTACGCTATGGTTGTGTACTGATACTACATTTGCTCTTTCTTTGTTGAGTACATGGCATCTTCAGGTGGCTACTGACAGACCTCATTTAGGAGATCACTGATCGAGAACAAATTCAAGGGTGAGCCAGTTCTTCCAACTGCCATGGGTTCTCTTTTGTTTAGTCCATTCTTTTCAGACTCAGACTATCTATTACGCTGTTATGTTTTAGTTTTTGGAGTTGAACCCTTCTTTCCTTAGACTTGTTGATCGTTAAAGTTTTGGTACATTGGCTTTCAAGTTCTATGAGTTGTTTTCCACAAATGTTTGGTAGTTATTTTGTTTAAATTTTGGAGTTTATGGGAACTCCATTTTTCATAGACATTTAAACCTGCTTCCGTATCTTGATATGTTTAGTTTATCGTTGCATTTTTTAGTTGGATTGTAGTAATGATTTTCCCACCGGAGGATTAGCGTGGGTGCCAATCATGACGATCTGGGTCATGACAAGAAAACCATAAATTTATGACCTTTGATATAATATTTTTATTTTTTCTTAAGAATTACACAAATGCTCTAGTTTGTTGTCAATTTTATTTTTAATTTATTGCTTGGATAACACTTTTAAAAAAAAAATATAAGTTATCAAATTTTCGCTCTTTAAAATACTTCAAATTGTAGTGTCGAAATTAGGAATGCATTTCAACATGCAAATAAATAGTAACTTCAAGTATATAATGTTCGTTTTAGGATGTTGCAAAAAGCTACCATAAAAAATTCAAGAGAACTAATCATAATTTTGCCTAATGAATTATGTATGTATAACTATAGTCATATATTAATAAAAAAGAAAATTTCTTTATCAAGTTTCTCTTTCTCAATCTTCTAATTTGCCTTACTTATCATTTTATTCTCTTCCTATTACGTTTTTAAAATACAACTTTAAGAAAAGGAGAATGAAAGGAGCTACAATTAAAAGAATTTTAAAGTATATCTTAAGTTCTTCAATAAAGCACATAATGAAAAATAGAGAAGAGGAAAGAAAAACTAAAGAGATAAAATTACTATAACAATAATTTTATTGTAAGACTCTACATCTAAAGAGATAAAATTACTATATCAATAATTTTATTGTAAGACTCTACATCATCTTCTTCTGAAATTCAAAATTTTCTCAAAGTATCTTCATCGGCTTTCTTCTTCATCCTTGTAAGCACAAATTAAAAATATAATTATATGAAATTGTTAGTAACTCCATGAATTTATTCAATTTAGTTTCAAAGATTAGTTAAATTGACTCAAAAAATAAATAAATAGTATCACATAAATTAAAGTAAAAAACATATAATTTAAAAACTTAATAGAAGCATTCTTACTCATATATTTTTTATGACTTTGTTGAAAGCAACCATATGATGTGATGATTAACATTTTCTTCCTCACCCTAGCTTATGATATGGTGATGGAGAAGTGAAAGAATAACTTTGAATGACAATTTTCTTGATACAAAATATGAATTTATATAGACAAAGAGGAGGAATATCATAAGACATAAACTTATAAATTAAATTTTGGGGGTTATGAAGATTAAAAAAAAAAGAGTTATGAATATTATTAAAAGTATAAGTTGAAGATGTGTGAGTTATTACTAGTTATTTCTTATTATATTAAATATATTAAATATATATTATAGTGGTAGGTGAAAAGTTGAGTAATTGAATGTGAAAACCTTTTAACATATTAAAAATAAAATAAATAAATAATTTTAAAAAATGGTCAAAAAAAGGAGGAAAAAGATAAATATGAATGGAGGCCATAGAGAGGTGCCACATCACTTTCTCTATGTTTCTATCTATCTATCTATCTATCTATCTATCTATCTATCTATCTATATATATATATATATATATTTGAAAAATGTTATAAATTATATTCATATATTGAATGTAACCTATTGTTAATATATAAAATATATTTACATACACTTAAGGTTAGTCGGTTTGGTTCAGAATTTTTTTGGGTTTTTTTTTTATAAATTAAAAGACCACCCCTATTGTTTGGATGATTATACAATTAAATAAAAGTCTCAATTTTATTGAAAGATGATATAAATCAATTCGTTTCGGTTAAATTCGATCAGTGCGATCATTTTTTCATATTCTTTTGACACCTCTAGAAAACATGTAAGCTCAAATTGATAAATCATACTTTTCTTATCATGATAATTTTGTGTTTTTTTGTCAAGAGACATTTTAACATTAGCACTGCAAAGATAATATCTTTCTCTAAATGATTAATATAGAGAACTCATTCTGTACGATTCCATCTTATTATCTTGTAAGTAGTGGCGGAAGTAGAAATTTTATTGATGGAGTATAAGAAAAATAAGTAAGTATGTTAATAGTATCCATATTTAAGCGGGTGGGATCTAGGGCTGTTCAAAATCGAACAAAAACCGATAATTCAAATCGATAATTTGGTCATTGGGTCAATAGTTGGGTTAATAGTTTAACGGTTCGGGTCTTGATTTACTATAAACTTCTTATCAGTTTATCGATTCGGGTCTCGGTTTGACCATATTTCTAATCGGGTTCCCTAATAACCCGATAAGAATTTTAATTAATTACATTTATATTGCTTAAGGCCTTACACACTTTTAGCCTTTAGGGTTTACACTTCAGTCTTCACACTCTTTATAGTGAATTTATAGTTGACACTCAAATTTCACAATAATATTCCAAAGTTGCGATACCACTCATTGATTCACTGTCACCTCTCCCACGCCGGCGAGTTATATTGAATATCATTCTCTAAGTGTCTAAATTGAGGTTCAAATGGTTGGTTCCCTTACTTTAAGTCTTTGTTTTTATCTTCTCACAGTGAGTGAGTCAGGGAGATATGCCTGCAATATTGCAATACTACAATCTGCAATGAAAAAGTTTTTATTAGTAATGGTCTCATGATAATTAATGGTTTTCGTTAGTAGTGTTGTACTGGTTTCTCTTTATAGTTCATATCAAAATTGGCTTGGTTGTTATGAGGAATCCTTTTGAGTTTGCCAGTTCGGGCAACATTGACATCTATGTTCAGGTTAATATGGAGCTTTATGAAGTGTTTTATGTAGTAATGGAATAATAGGGAAAAGTTCATCAGTGACTACTGGCTACTATGTACTGTTAATTAATGATTAGTCCATTAGTAATTCTCAATGAAAATTCTGTGAACTGTTAACGGTTAACTTCATAACTGAACCGATAACGATTACTAACCGATAAAGTAATAACCGATAAACCGATATTGTAACGGTTCCATAACAATTTAGCATGATTACAAATCGATAAGTAAAATTGATAAATTCCAAAACCGAACCGAACCGACCGATACGCAGCCTTAGTGGGATCAAATATGAACGGATCGAATAAAATTCAACTCTACGTTAACATGATTAATTAAACATAGGAAATTAAAAAAATTATATTAAAATTTCTTTTTTTACCCCTATTGAGTATGGAAACGATGAAACTAAGAGCCTATTTGGTATTACAGCTAAAAACTGCTTATTTTAAAATCACTTTTTAAAAAAGTGCTTTTGAAAAAAATCAATTTGTGTTTGGAAAATTCATTTGAAGAATATTTTTGATAAGCAAATCGTGTTTGACTAATCTTTTTTAAAAAGTATTTTTCAGAGTCAAATTACGAAAAAGGGTAAGTATCAATGTACTTTTAATATTAAGATTATTTTATAGAGAGAAACTATTTTAAATATCTATTAGAAATATTTTAATTAAAATTTTATTTTTTAATTAAATGAAAATATATATCCAAAATTTCAATCAATATTATACATGAATAAATAAATAAATTAAATATTAATATATTATTATCATGATGGCTTAAATATAATTCAAAATATCAAGAAAAATATATTTAAAAATCATTACACAAATTAAACCACTATATATGAAAAATAAACCACAAAATAAATAAAGTCGATATTCTTATGTTTAATTCTACAAAAATGTTTGTTGTTACATTTATTTTTGATTCTGTAAAATAAAATGTAACATAATATATAAAATATAAAATAATATTAATATATAAACATAAAATAAAAAAATAAAAAAATTATTATATAAAAATAAAAATAAAAATAAAAAATAAAAAATAAAAAATAAAATTCTTCGAATGAAACTTAACCAAACTTATGCGATATGCTAATTAATTAAAAAGGGATATATTGGTAAATATGTAGATATGAGAGGGATATTTTAGTCTTCAAGAAAATAATTTTCTGTTTTTGCTTTTTTAAGAAGCATAAATTTTTAGCTTCTTCCTAATAGCAGAAAAACTTCTTGTGCTTTCATTTAAAAACAATTTTAAGAATTTTCCGAACACTAATTGTTTAAAAAAATGTTTTTTTCACAAAAAACCACTTTTGATCTCCCAACAGCAATGCCAAACATGCTCTAAGGCTAGGAAAAAGAACAGGCAACAATAAGTTAAAATAAAGATAAATGAGTTTCCTACCAAGATTCAAACCTATGCAGCCACAAAGATTTGATGAAATTGTGAACCCACTAATATATATATATATATTATATGGCCCAACTTCTGTTATTTCATTTATTTTAATTTATGTGGCACGTATAAAATTAGGAGAATCAACTGAATATTTTTTTGTCTATTTTGAAATATTTTAAGTTAACTATTGTGATTTATAATACTTTTAACGTAATTTTTAAATAATATATGTTACTTTCTTTATTTCAATTATGTAAGAAATGTGAAAATTTGAAAGTCAACCGAAATTCTAATATATTTTACAAATATTTTAAATTATTAATTGTTGTGATTTATAGTGCATTTTATGTAATTTCCAAATAATATATGTTATTTCATATGTCCCGATTTATATGACATAGGTGAAATTTTAAGAGTTAACCAAATTTTCAATCAATATTTGAAGTTATTAATTGTTGTAATTTATAATATTATTTATTATAATTAATTGAAAGCAAATTAGTTTGGATCTTTTCTCATCCCGACGTTTTACCATTGATGAAAAGGATAAAAAAGGAAGATAAAATAAGGAAGCAAAGTAGCTGAAGAAGAAAGAGAACTCACTTATAACATACAGTAACCGAAGGAAAATAAAGGAGAGGTTTGATGAATTTGAAGGAAATAATAACATGAGTCAGCCTCCAAGTACATACAATACAAATATAAAGAAAATAAGTTAAATGAAATGACTTTAAAATTTTACCAAGATGCCCCCACGACCAGAAGCAGCTCTCGTTATTTCCTTATACATAAGTAGTAAAAGTAGTATATATATATATATATATATATATATAATTTTAAATATTTTGTATACCTTTTAATAAATTTTTTGTGGTAAAATCACATAGTAATGTGTTTATGACCTTAATTCGCAATACATGAATCTACTATTTTTTTAATTTCAAAACACAATAATTATTGAGCCATATTTTTGTTGTTGTCGTTACGAGTAGACCTATGGTGAATGAAATCGAGTTAGAAAACATTTTGGGTGGAGACTTTAAAATTCTAGGCTAAATCAGTCTCGGATGAAATTTGAGCGAGGTGAGTTCTAGGGAATAGGGGATCATGTTAGGTGTTAGGAAAACCTCAGACATAATAATACCCTTGATTTTTGTAATTTCATTATTGTTTAGACCAAGAACAAGGCAATACACTTCAAAAAGGGATAGCTAAACTTCTCTACAGTTTCCAAGGCTTGATTAGAGGTAGCTGATAGTTGTTTGTAACACCTCAGATTTGAAAAGAAGAAAATTGTAGGTTATCTAAAAATTGGTGTCAGTACCGACGGAATCACAAACGATTTATAGGTTTACTTACGGACCGTAGGGGGAACTGTAGGTGGCAAGATTAAATGAACTAAAATGACAACTACGGACCATAGAAACATCTATGGTTCGTATTGTGCACTCGTAGACCTAAAGTTGCAGATGTAATGGTACATAAACTCTATGGCCACCATCTACGGTTTGTTGAATGAACTACGACTCATAAAGGAGACTCGTAGAACAAGTCCTTAATTATTTTATTTCAACCAAGGTTCTACAAATAGGGTCTACGTTCCGCAGGACTTCCTACGACCCGTAGGACCCATCCGTATGACCCTCTGCACTTTATAATTTTCTAGATTTCTCTTTCTTTCTTGCATATTTAGAAAATGTCAGGACTTCCTTTTATTTTTTCTTGACACAATGTAACACCTCAGATTTTAGAAAAGAAAAGAAAGGACTTTTTGGGTATAGTTCTACGGGTCCCATCGACGGATCGTAGAAGCTTCTACGGGTTGTAGATAGGAACAGTAGAAAGAGGAAAAATAATTTTTCTAAAATCAAGTCCCAGTACCTCCTTTATGGTTCACTAGTACTGTCCATCAAATGATCTACGAGTTGTAGATAGGTCTCGTAGGTAGGTCTCAGACTTTGTTAAATTTTGAAGTCTAATATGAGTTCGATGGTTAGGGTGTATGGACCATAGGAAGTCCTACGGATCATTAAAAAGTCCCGTCAAGATTTAACTGATTTTATGGTCCAAATACTTGGTCTACCATTGACCAGTATGCACCATATGAGGCTCTACAGTTCGTAGGTCGAGTCTGGCAGTTAATTTTAAGGTTTTCAATTTGTCAATTCAATTTCAATTGATCAAGTAAGGGTTTCAATTCAATCTTTATGGGTTACATTCAATTATGATTTATTATTGTTGATTAAGTCTTCTAATGCATGATTCAATGTTAATACATAATATTTAGTGGAAATTATATTGACCCAGGCCTAATTTATGATTTTCAACTATGAATCTATGATGAACCTATGAACCCATGAACTATGAATTTCGAAGAATTATGCATGACTTATGAAAATGATGTTTGTGATGATAGGGTGCTTTTAATGAAAGTATCAATGTTATTGTGAAAGGTTTTCTCACATACAAATATGATCATGATTGTGAAAGGTATTTCTCACTTATGTATTCACATTGGTGAAAGGTTTTCTCACTTATGCTTGAATTGTGTTTGAACGAGTTATTCTTTGTTTTGATCTTTAACATGTGGATCGGTATTGATCATTGCATAATCAACGACACATCTTCTAATGCAAGTGTCTACGATCGTGCAACAGTATAATAACCCAATCAAGGGTTGGGGTCGAGTCCAAGGGAGTAGTTTTGAAAATTAATAAAAAAATAAAATTAGTTCTAATTAGTTGTAGCTAAACACATTAACGATTAAAAATATTATAAATTAAAGGGGGACACAAGAGTGTCAATTAACAATAGGGATTTTGTCACTAGTAAGTAAAAACAGCAAAATAAACAAGAATTTCTAAGTAATTAGAGGGGATTCTTGGGATGTGACCGGAATACGGGTTAATCTAAATCATTGGGTACATGCTTTCGATAGAAAATTTATAGAGTAATAGTGACTAGGCTAAGCTATATGTGGGAATAATTTCTCTTTCGAGCAATTTACCCTGTTTCAAATGGGTTCCTCTCGGACACCCACTTGCCGCATGAAGACCAGCCTATGCCTTACCCCACTCACTCTCTCGAGCTGAGTGTTAGGATATGGGACTAGGGTTCACTCTCTCGAGCTGAACCTCATGTTAACCCATTCCTTAGGCCATCAATCTAGTAGTCTTGGTTTCAGGACTTCTCTCTCGAGCAAGCCGAAAACACATAAATAAACTTGTATTTGCAACTAAAAATTTGTTAATTTCATCCGCAACTACTAGACGAAATCACCATTAAACTACATCTAATCTATCAGCAAGCAAGACCCAACAACAATCTTAAGCCATATTCGCAAAATTACACCCCAAGAATTGGGGTTTTTAGCCACACATTAAGAGATAGAAATTTATACCTAAATGAGCTTGCATTCAAATGGGTATGAAGATTAAGTCTTGTTACAGGCCAAGAATGAAGAATCCAAGAGACCCAAGTGCAAATCCTTGGAGATGAAACCCTCTTCTTCTTCAAGTTTTCAAAACCCTTTCAAATTCAGAGCAAAAATAAAAAGTACTAAAAATTATATTAATTGTTCCACATTAAAAGTCTAATACTAAAAATCTTCTACTAAAAATGTGATACTAAACTACAACTCTCAGCGAGTATTTATAGTTTTCAAAAATCTGTGTTGCAGCGAATCATTCGGCGACATTAGTCGGAATCACCGATCAACTCGGTGATTCAACCTTTGGTGTAATTTATCGCCGTCTTGCACCATCCTTAAGCATCGTTGTGCTCGGGGTCATTGGGCGACATAGTACTGCCTCACGAAACTTCTCGGTGATACACCGACTGCTCCCTTTTTTTGCCCATTTGATCCCTTCCTTTAGGGCTCAGCACATTGGAACAAAAGGCGAAGTAAGACCCTTCGGCGACTCGCCAAGTGGACTCGGCGATCCTCAGGCCTTCATTTCTTCGTTCTTTCAGCCTTTTCATTTCTTTTTGCAATGTAGTGTCCATGCTTTCCTTCAAACTTCAAATACTTGAAACTTAAGTGTTTCATCAGATATTGGAATAAAACAAGCATTTGAGGATACAATTTCTATTAAAATATAGCCCTAAATGGGTCCAATTTGTGGACTCATCAACACCTCCAACTTAAACTTTTGTTTGTCCTCAAGCAAACTCAAGTTCAGTCGTTCAAAAAGGAGGTCTCGAACAGTGCTACACAAAACCTAATCATGAATGCACACAACAAGACTCAAGTTACTTATGCAAAGATCAAATGTGCACTCAAAAATTCAAGTTGTGACTCACTTGGCTCACACTCTTTGAAATTGTCCAAGATCATATCAAGAGATAGCCTTACTTAGTCGATCGGACCAACGGGGCAAATTCTAGGTGTATTCATGCATGGTTCACAGTAAGCTCATCACACAAGGCATCGACACTAAAGTCAAACAAGACTCCACACTTTCACTAGTGTGCAACGGTCATCATAAGAGAATCAATTTGATACATGGCTAATCACAACGAGATGAAAAGAGTTCACATATTGTCTATGCGACTTCATTTTGCCACATCGTAGCTGCACATTCATGTTCGTTCGATCATGAGAACTATTCAAGTTATCAGTA
The DNA here is from genome assembly GCA_029582685.1 of Solanum piurae. Classification (NCBI taxonomy): domain Eukaryota; kingdom Viridiplantae; phylum Streptophyta; class Magnoliopsida; order Solanales; family Solanaceae; genus Solanum; species Solanum piurae. The sequence continues at coordinate 19,046 of JAJOOO010008103.1, read as the reverse complement.
TTGATCAGAACTGAGACTTAAATTTTGCAAAAGAACAGCCACATTCAACACACGAGAGGTGGCAAAAATTTTCGGAAGGGTAAAAAATCACAAGGAGCCACAAGCCCAAACCTTCCACAAAAAGCAGTGTATAACACTAATTTAGCTCAAAGCCCAATATATAAACAAAACTAATATGCACAAAAGTGGGCCTCACCCCACCACAAACAAAAATTATTTGTCCTCAAATGCAAACGAAAATATCCGAAAGTAAAATAATGTAAGACAGAGAGGGAGGTAAAGAGAGGATCATGTCTACACATTTGCTCCATCTGTCTGGGAATCAGTGCCCGATGCATATGTCTAGACTCAGGCCTCTGTATCCGGCTCACCTCAGAAGGACCAATAGTACCAGATCCATTAGGAGCCAACAACATTCTACCATGGCCTCATCTGTCTCAATAAGACCCTCATATCCTTGCCTTTATCTCCAGGTGGAGGTTCTTGTCTGCCCTTCTTTGGAGGATTTGATCCCCCTTCATTTATAATGATACCATGTACTCTTTTCTGGGGTGGCATGACAATATTGCTCTTTACCATATCTTCAGGATACTCAGACTTCTCCCTACTAGACTCAACAACATGTAAGTACAACACCACAAGATTTAACCGATTTTAAGGAAAAATTATACGGGATTTTAACAATATGAACACTACAGGCAATATTTTCGAATTAAAACAGGCATTCAAGCAACTTAATCCTACCAGAGAGGCCCAACACACATTAATAAGATAAAATCATTTGCATAAGAGTTCAAATTCTCAAAAATACATGCGGGGTTAGGGAAACCAACCTTAGATGCCTAATAATAAAGATTAAAATGCTAGGAGGCAAAGTAATCCCAATCCGAGCACAAATCAATGACTAAAATACTACTAGAAATGAAAAAATATAGAAACTAAAAGGCGGGTGTGAGCTTGTGAAGTTCAAAAGTGAGGGAAAAAGAAGAGTTTGAAAGTTTAAACCTTTGGCCTTTTAAAAACCGTCCAGTTGTCGCCCATTCGACGACATTAATCATGCTCTCTGACCCATTCAGAGACACGCCGATTAGGCAATTACCTCACCGAGTTTTACAGGACCTCCAATTAAATTGGGGGTTCGAATGGCGGAGTAGATCGCGATCGCCGACCTGGTCAGCGATCCGCCAATAATTTCCTGGGCTCGCATAGTTTTACAGACTCCACTTTGAAATTGTCTCGAGTCCAATGACGGTCTAGGTCGGGGTCGCCGACCTTTATTCGGTGATTCGCCGGCTGGACCTCTAGTTTGCTAATCTGCATTTTTCAAACACTTTCCACACTTTAACCTGCATGATCAACACACCATTATTTCTAAAATAAATATAAAGCGATAAAACCTTGGGTTGCCTCCCAAGAAGTGTCTTATTTAACGTCATGGCACGACGCAACTCCTCACTCAAGTTCCATTAGTGAGGTTTGCCTTATTTTAATAAGGCCACCCCTCTTTGGCTCTGGGTAGAGAGAAGATAGCACTTGGTCCATTTGGGACCTTTGTCATCATTCACACTCATTCTTCCTGTTTCAACACACAAACAAGCAAAACAAAACTAAAAATTAAGTATCACTATAACTAACAGGAACAAATTCAACTTAACTAAAATTCTCAAGTAACACCACTCCCTGGCAGTGGCGCCATTTTGATGTTTGCATAATCAATGACACATCTTCTGATGCAAGTGTCTACGATCGTGCAACAGTATAATAACCCAACCAAGGGTTGGGGTCGAGTCCAAGGGAGTAGTTTTGAAAATTAATAAAAAAATAAAATTAGTTCTAATTAGTTGTAGCTAAACACATTAACGATTAAAAATATTATAAATTAAAGGGGGACACAAGAGTGTCAATTAACAATAGGGATTTTGTCACTAGTAAGTAAAAACAGCAAAATAAACAAGAATTTCTAAGTAATTAGAGGGGATTCTTGGGATGTGACCGGAATACGGGTTAATCTAAATCATTGGGTACATGCTTTCGATAGAAAATTTATAGAGTAATAGTGACTAGGCTAAGCTATATGTGGGAATAATTTCTCTCTCGAGCAATTTACCCTGTTTCAAATGGGTTCCTCTTGGACACCCACTTGCCGCATGAAGACCAGCGTATGCCTTACCCCACTCACTCTCTCGAGCTGAGTGTTAGGATATGGGACTAGGGTTCACTCTCTCGAGCTGAACCTCATGTCAACTCATTCCTTAGGCCATCAATCTAGTAGTCTTGGTTTCAGGACTTCTCTCTCGAGCAAGCCGAAAACACATAAATAAACTTGTATTTGCAACTAAAAATTTGTTAAATTCATCCTCAACTACTAAACGAAATCACCATTAAACTACATCTAATCTATCAGCAAGCAAGACCCAACAACAATCTTAAGCCATATTCGCAAAATTACACCTCAAGAATTGGGGGTTTTAGCCACACATCAAGAGATAGAAATTTATACCTAAATGAGCTTGCATTCAAATGGGTATGAAGATTTAAGTCTTGTTACAGGCCAAGAATGAAGAATCCAAGAGACCCAAGTGCAAATCCTTAGAGATGAAACCCTCTTCTTCTTCAAGTTTTCAACACACTCTCAAACTCAGAGCAAAAATAAAAAATACAAAAAATTATATTAATTGTTCCACACTAAAAGTCCGATACTAAAAATCTGTCACGACCCAAACTCGAAGGGCGCAGCTGGCTCCTAATGCCAAAACTCAGGCCCGAACAGACCCTGCTGAACCATTTGCTACTAACGCATGGCAGCCACACACAATCAAGGAAATAAACAAGTATATCTTGGCTTAAAACTAACCCCTAGACCGGCAAGGCCACTGTCAATTGATCTATAAAAGAAATAGCTACTCCCAGGAGATCATATAAATAAATAACCAACTAGCATAGAAGTCCTGATTGGCCCGTCGAGGCCACCATGATATCTATACCAAAACTAAAAGTAGGAATATATCAACACAATACATCAAACAACTCCCAAGCTTTAGCAAAGCAACAACCTAGGCCAGTATGGATATAACATAGCTATACACCCCACATACTAGCCTGCAAGCCTGTAAGAGTAGTAAAGATTAGCGGGACAGGACCCCAACCTACCTAGAAAGATATATACAACAAAAGGTAACAAACCTCCCAACTCTGGCAGCTCTGGATGGAAGGGGCTAGCCAATCGGATAGAGGTCAATCCTGCTGCTGAGGAGGTCTACTAGGTAGTCTGTCAGGACCTGCATGCATGAATGCAACCCCTCCAAGGCAATGGGGCGTCAGTACAAAATAATGTACAGAGTATGAAAGGTTGTAGATCAAATGAGCAAGTATCATAATATACCAAAAGCAATCAGGTAAGGAAATCAAATTTAGATAATCATGCCAACCCCCTACTGAATCAAATAAAATACAATAATTATCAAACATCAACCTAACCAAGCCCCCCATAAGCCCGGTAGGTACAAATAACATACCACCTACTTAGGTCCCCATAAGCCCAGAAGTTGCCAAATCAATCTACATAACCTTATTGGTAGCCACTTGTCTTTGTAAGAAGTCACATAACCCTTTTTTGCAACGATATAGCCCCATAGGCAGCGCATAGCCCTCTTAGGCAATATCATCGCTCTGTAGGCTGCACGTAGCCCTCTTTTTCATCACATAGCCATGTAGGCAATACATATCCCTCTTTGGCATCAAAATAACCCTGTGGGCAACACTTAACACTCTTTGGCATCAATATATCCCCGTGGGCAACACATAGCCCTCTTTGGCAATAACATAGTCCTATTAGACAACATCATAGCCCCCATAGGCAGTTCATAGCTCAACAACTAACCACAATAGCCCCAAGGGTGAAAACAAACAATTAAATTGGCTGAAGGTGATCAATTTAGGTATAAATAATATATATGAATAATGTCCAAGTCGTTCCTAACTTAGGGCTGTTTTGAACAGATTATGAGTCTCTAAAATGAGGGTTTATAACCACTCAATCAGCCAACCACTCACCATTACATCTACAACATAACTAACATTAACTACTCTATTATATCACTCCCAAACTCTAAGAAAACATGCCGAACGAAGGGAGTAGCCTTAACATACCTTTCCAATGAACGCTCAAAAGACCGTAGTTCCTTCACGAAAGTTGTTCCTTATGTCCTAAGCTTCACAAACACAATATATACACACATCTGGTACACACCTATAAAAAATTCATAATTAATCTTAAATCGGCAGATTTGCCATATTGCCCCAACTTGTCGAAACGTCCGTAGAAATTCATAAAAACAATCATAAAAGAGTCCCGAGATGATTACCTTTGTTAACCAAGTTTAAACCTTGAAGAAACACCAATAACTACAAATTTATATCTTCAAAAACCATCTCCAAACGCAGCTAATAGAAGGGAAAAACTATTGCCACGTGTAGGGATTACGTTTCTAGGCATGGGGGCAATGTTTAATGGTAGAAATCATCAAAAACTAACCTTTATCATGCTAGAACTCCATAGGAGCCCTCTCTTAAGCTTTCTCTCTGGTTTGGAACTGAAATGAAATGTTTTCATGGCTTAAAACGTTAAATAAGCCGACATACCATATTTTTTACCTGACCCGAATCCGACCCGGATTCTGCCCCGACAGTCCCTAGTAAAACCCTCATAACTTTTTACTCTGATGTCAGTTTGATACGGGGTTTTGCTCGTTGCAAACTAGACTGGTAGACCTTCGATTTAATAGGTAATAGGCCTTCTAACTTTTTATATATCGGGAGAAAACATCCAATACATTTTGCCCAAATTTCAAAGAAATCTTTAAAAAGGAACTTACGATAACTTTCACCAACTTTTATTTTGCCACTTACTTAGCTTCAAAACTTGAGGTACAACCGTTCAACACTTAAAATATGACATGCCACATCATTCTTAATTTATTAGTCACCATCTTTGTCTTTCCACGAATGTATAAATTAATTTAGACGTTTTGAAAAGTCAGGGTGTTACATCCTTCCCTCCTTAGAAACATTCATCCTCGAATGAAAAAAAAAACTGAGTCACGCGGTTAAATCCTTAGGAGTTGCCAAAGTTTAGACAACGTATCCTTTGTGAATATGACTATCCAGAACCTGAAACGCATAAATTTTTAACCTAGGCGTCTAACCGGATGACATAAATAGCTAAGCATTATATCTCCGCAATAACAGTTCGAGCAAAAATACAACGATGACAACCATAATAATAAGCAATAATATAAAAAATTTGATAGGTATCTTACCCCATTGCACCAATATAAACTGATATGCTATCACCCTGGGGTATGAAACAAGTGAGGATATTTGGAACTCATGTCATCCTCAGCTTCCTAGGTCATCTCTTCTCTATTCTTGTTTCTCCACAATACTTTAACCAAAGCCACCTCTTTGGTCCTCAATTTTAGGACCTGCCGATCTAATATGGCAACTGGAGTTTCCTCGTAGGACAAATGCTCTGTGTTCTGAACATCCTCAACTGGGATAACCCGATAAGGGTCTCTTGTGCACTTCCGTAATATCAATACGAGGTAACCCTGTAATAACATCCATATTAATTGCTTCCCACTTCCACAAAGGAATTGCTATATCCTGAACTAGCCCAACGGGCTTTTGGTGCTCAACCTTCACCTGTTGGAAGTTAGGACACTATGCCACAAACTCAGCAACGTCCTTCTTCATCCCCTTCCACCAATAGATCTCCTTAATATCATGGTACATCTTCGTCGAACCAGGGTGAATAGAATAACGGGAATGATGTGCCTCTTCCATAATCCGATGTGGAAGCCCTGCAACATTCGGAACGCATAATCGACCACTATATCTAAGGACTCCATCTCCTGCTATATCAAATGCTAAAGTCTTTTGATTTTGAGCCTTGACTCTGAGCTCTCTAACCTAGGATCCTCTTGTTACCGTGACTTCACTTCTACAACTAGAGATGATACAACTGTGTCCTGAATTGTTACCCCACTATCTTCTGCCTCTAACAATCTGACTCCCAAGCTAGTTAAATGATGAAGCTCTCGTGCTAGCTCACACTTCTTAACACCTAAATAGGATAAACTACCCATAGATCTTTGACTGAGGGCATCGGCTACCACATTCGCCTTTCCTGGATGATATAAAATATCCACGTCGTAGTTTTCCATTAACTCAAGCCATTGACATTGTCGCATATTTAAATCCTTTATTGTTTAAAGATATATTGAGGCTTTTATGATCTGTGAAGATGTCAACATGAACGCCATACAAATAATGTCTCCAGATCTTCAATGCATGCACAACTGCAGCTAACTCTAAATCATAGGTCGGATAGTTTTTCTCATGCTTTCTCAATAGCTTTGAAGCATATGAGATAACCTTATCATGTTGCATTAGAACACATCCCAACCCAACACCAGAAGTATCATAATACACCACATAGCCCTCTGAACCCTCTGGCAATGCTAGAACTGGTGTTGATGTCAACCTATCCTTCAGCACCTGGAAACTATGCTCGCAAGCCTCAGTCCACTGAAACTTAGCTACTTTTTGAGTCAGCTTCGTTAATAGGGCTGAAAATAAAGAAAACCTCTCTACAAACCTTCTGTAGTACCCAGCTAACCCTAAGAAACTATGAACCTCAGTCAGAGTCGTGGGTCTGGGCCAAATCTTTACGACCTCAATCTTTTTGTGTATCAACCGCAATGCCTGCATCTGATACAATATGGCCTAAGAAAGCTACAGAGTCCAACCAGAACTCACACTTAGAAAACTTTGCATAAAGTTCTCGGTCTCGAAGAACCTGAAGGACTGCTCGTAGATGATTTGCATGCTCAACTTTTGAACGTGAATACACCAAAATATCATTAATAAATACAATCACAAACAAGTCTAGATACGGCCTGAATATACTATTCATCAAGTCCATGAACACTGCTGGGGTTTTAGTTAATCCAAAAGACATTACCAAGAACTCAAAGTGTCCATATCTAGTTGTAAAAGCTGTCTTTGGAACGTCTTTCTCCCGAACTCGTATCTGGTGGTACCCTGATCTTAAATCAATCTTTGAGAAGCACTTAGCACCTTGTAACTGATCAAACAAGTCATTAATCCTCGGAAGGGGATACTTATTCTTTATAGTCGCCTTATTCAGCAGTCGGTAATCGATACACATTCTTAGTGACCCATCTTTCTTCCTTATGAATAACACTGGCGCACCCCATGGTGAAGTACTAGGCCTAATAAAGACTTTATCTAGCAAGTCTTTCAGCTGATCCTTCAACTCCTTTAGCTCAATAGTATCCATTCTATAAGGAGGGATAGATATGGGTTGTGTACCTGGTAGCATACCGATAGCAAAATCAATTTCTCATTCTGGAGGGATACTAGAGAGCTCGTCTGGAAATACATCTAGAAACTTATTAACTATCGGAATAGACTGAAGAGTCGGTGGTTCTGCATCTATATCATGAACGTGAACAAGATGATAAATACAACCCTTGGTAATCATCCTCCTCGACTTAAGATAGGAAATAAACCTACCTTTCGGCGTTGCTGTATCACCTTTCCATTCCTAAAATGCCTCTCCTGGAAAGTGGAATCTAACAATCTTTGTCCGGCACTCAACATTAGCATTACAAGACGCTAACCAATACATACCCATAATCACATCGAAATCGACCATCTCTAGCTCTACGAGATCTATAGAGGTCTGACGGTCGATAATTTCTTACGTGCAACCTCGATAGACTCTCCTGGCAATAATAGACTCACCAACTGGTGTAGATATAATAAAGGGTCGATCTAATGACTCTGCTACTATACATAACTTCCCCGCAATAAATGGAGTAACATAAGGTAGAGTAGATCCAGGATCTATCAAAGCATAAACACAATGGGATCAAACAATCAATGTACCTGTCACAACATATGGTGATGACTCTGAGTCCTGTCAGCCGACTAGTGAATATGTATGGTTCTGTCCACTACCAGAACTAGATGATCCCTCTCTACCTCTGCCTCTACCTCTACCTGCTGAAGTCTGGGGTCCACGCCCTGTAGACTGTGCTGATGAAGAGGAACCTACTACTGACCTGGTCGATTGGCCTATACCACCCTGACCTATGGTTGGGTAGTTTCTCCATCCATGTCCCTCATGTCCATAAGAATAACAACCTGTGGAACCCTGTTTGCACCTCCCGAAATGCATCCTACCACAAGTTACGCAATGCGGCGGGGTTGTCTTAGCATGGCCTGAACCTTTCTGCTACTGAGAGCCTGATGCTCGTGAACCCTCACCTGGGCCTGATTATCCCTGACGATCAAATCTACTACCCTAGAACTGCTGTGGTAGAGGTTTAGGTGGCCTAATAGAATATCGATGTCTGGGATCACCCTGAAAATCTCCTCGTGAACCAGCGGGCCTAGCCCTCTTCTGTCTCTCTCTCGACCCTCTCACTCATATACTGTAAATATTGGCAAACCTCTATGCCTTGTGTAAATGCCTGAATTCGTGAGATATCCATATTATCATTTAGTGCAGCGGTAGAACAAGCATCGATATAGTCTGAGTCGAGCCCTCCCACAAATCTACGTACCCTATCATGCATCGTTTCAAGAAATGCTGGTGCATATCTAGCCAATGAATCAAATCTCAGCCCGTATTCTCAGACACTCGTGTTTCCCTGTAGGAGGTTCAGAAATTGGTCCACCCGGCTATCCCTAATCTCTCGAAGCAAATAGTGATCTATGAAAGCTTCTGTAAAGCTATCCCAAGTGGGTAGAGATGCCTCTTTTCCCCTAGATCTCTCCCCACTTTCTTACCAAAATACTGCAACATCACGCAATCGAAATGCTGCTAACTCAACTAACTCAATCGCTGAGGCATACATGACTTTGAAGATCCTATGAAGCTGATCAACAAAATGCTGAGGGTCCCCTCTGCGATATGTCCCTGTGAATTGTGGAGGATTCAAGGCAAGAAATTCACGAACTCTCAAACTTCCGGGCCCTTCAGAAGGTCCGGCAACATCTGGCACAACTGGCTGGCGTTGTGCAGCTACTAATTGTGCTAACATTTATACTACACTCTTGAAATCCTGATCAGATGGAATAGGAGGAACTAGAGGTGGTACTGCTGGTGGAGCCGAAAGTCCTGTAGCCCTCGGAGGATCTTGAAGCGGTGGAGAAGCTATAGGGGCTGAGAAGATGTCTCCCCCTGGGTCTCACAATGGGCTACCCCCATATGTGGTACCTTGCCGGTGGGCTACCCCCACCTGTGGTACCTTGCCGGTACCCTCACTTGCAGTTGTATCTAGACCCTGGCTAGCTGTGGTATGTCTAGTGTCAACCATCTCTATCTGCATACAAGCATCAATTATAAGCCAGAAACCTCAACCCTTAAGACACCGCTCTATAGCACGAGGTGGGCAAAAGAAAGATAGTCATTCTAACATGCCCGATAGCTTCTTGCTTATCGAATGTGGTGCACATCACATTTATAAACAAGACTCTACTAGACACAACTTGCAGACTCCCTAGGATACGACGTTGCTTTGATACCAAATTTGTCACACCCCAAACTCAAGGGGAGCAACTGGCTCCTAATGCCAAAACTCAGGCTCGAGCCGACCCTGCTGAACCATTTGCTACTAGCGCATGGCAGCCACACGCAATCAAGGAAACAAACAAGTATAACTCGGCTTAAAACTAAACCCTCGGCCGGTAAGGCCCCTGTCAATTGATCTATAAAAGAAACAGCTACTGCCAGAAGATCATATAAATAAATATCCAACTAGCACATAAGTCCTGATTGAGCCGTCGAGGCCACCATGATATCTATACCAAAACTAATAGTAGGAATATATCAACACAATACAGCAAAGAAACAACCTAGGCCAGTATGGCTATAACGTAGCTATATACCCCACACACTAGTCTGCAAGCCTGTAAGAGTAGTAAAGATTGGCGGGACAGGTCCCCAGCCTACCCATAAAGATATATACAACAAAAGGTAACAAACCTCCCAACTCTGGCAGCTCCGAAGGAAAGGGGCTAGCCAATCAGATAAAGGTCAATCCTACTGCTGAGGAGGTCTTCTAGGTCGTCTGTTGGGACTTGCATGCTTGAATGCAGCGTCCCCAAGGAAATGGGGCGTCAGTACAAAATAATGTACAGAGTATGAAAGGCTGTAGACTAAATGAGCAAGTATCATATTATACCAAAAGCAATCAGGTAAGGAAATCAAATTTAGATAAGCATGCCAACCCACTATTGAATCTAATAAAATACAATAATGATCAAACATCAACCTAACCAAGCTCCCATAAGCTGGTAGGTACAAACAACATACCACCTACTTAGGCCCTAATAAGCCCAGAAGGTGCGAAATCAATCTACATAACCTTATTGGTAGCCCCTTGTCTTAATAAGAAGTCACATAACCCTTTTTGGCAACGATATAGCCCCGTAGGCAGCACATAGCCCTCTTAGGCAACATCATAGCTCTGTGGGCTGCACGAAGCCCTCTTTTGCATCACATAGCCCTGTAGGCAATACATATCCCTCTTTGGCGTCAAAATAGCCCCGTAGGCAACATATAACACTCTTCGGCATCAATATAGCCCTGTGGGCAACACATAGCCCTCTTTGGCAATAACATAGTCCTATTATACAGCATCATAGTCCCCCATAGGCAGTTCATAGCTCAACATCTAGCCACAATATCCCCAAAGGCGACAACAAACAATTAAATAGGCTAAAGGCGAGCAATTTAGCTATAAACAATATATATGAATAATGTCCAAGTCGTTCCTAACTTAGGGTTGTTTTGAATAGATTATGAGTCCCTAAAATGAGGGCTTATAATCACTCAATCAGCCAATCACTCACAATTACATCTACAACATAACTAACATTAACTACCCTATTATATCACTCCCAAGCTCTAAGGAAATATGTCGAACGAAGGGAGTAGCCTTAACATACCTTTCCAATGAACGCTCGAAAGAGCGTAGTTCCTTTACGAAAGTTGTTTCTTATGTTCTAAGCTTCGCAAACACTACATATACAAAGATGGTACGCACCTATAAACAGTTTATAATTAATCTTAAATCGGTAGATTTGCCATATTGCCCCAACTTGTCGAAACGTCCGTAGAAATTCATAAAAATAATCATAAAAGAGTCCCGAGATAATTACCTTAGTTAGCCAAGTTTAAACCTTGAAGAAATACCAATAACTACAAATTTAAATCTTCAAAAACCAGCTCCAAATGTAGCTAATAGAAGGAAAAAATGATTGCCACGTGTAGGGATTACGTTTCTAGGCACGAGGGCAATGTTTAATTATAGAAATCGTCAAAAACTAACCTTCATCATGCTAGAACTCCATAGGAACCCTCTCTTAAGCTTTATGTCTGGTTTGGAACTGAAATGAAATGTTTTCATGGCTTAAAACGTTAAATAAGCCGACATACCATATTTTTTACCTGACCCGGATTCTGCCCTGGCAGTCCCTAGTAAAACCCTCATAACTTTTTACTTTGATGTCAGTTTGATACGGGGTTTTATGCGTTGCAAACTAGACTCGTAGGCCTTCGATTTAATGGGTAATAGGCTTTCTAACTCTTTATATATTGGGAGAAAACATCCAATACATTTGATCCAAATTTCAAAGAAATCTTTAAAAAAGAACTTACGATAACTTTCGCCAACTTTTATTTTGCCACTTAACTTCAAAACTTGAGATACAACCGTTGAACACTTCAAATATGACATACCACATCATTCTCAATTTATTAATCACCCTCTTTGTCTTTTCACGAATGTACGAATTAATTTAGACGTTTTAAAAAGTCGGGGTGTTACAAAATCTTCTACTAAAAATGTGATACTAAACTATAACTCTCTGCGAGTATTTATAGTTTTCAAAAATCTGTGTTGCAGCGTATAATTCGGCGACATTAGTCTGAATTGTCGATCAACTCAGCGATTCGCCCTTTGGTGTAGTTCATCGCCGTCTTGCACCATCCTTCTGCATCGTCGTGCTCTGGGTCATTGGGCGACATAATACTGCCTCATAAAACTTCTCGGTGATACGCCAACTGCTCTATTTTTATGCTGATTTGATCATTTCCTTCAGGGCTCAGCACACTGGAACAAAAGGCGAAGTAAGACCCTTCAATGACTCATCAAGTGGACTCGGCGATCCTTAGGCTTTCATTTCTTCGTTCTTTTCAGTTTTTTCGTTCCTTTTTGCAATGTAGTGTCCATGCTTTCCTTCAAACTTCAAATACCTAAAACTTAAGTGCTTTCATCAGATATTGAGATAAAATAAGCATTTGAGGACACAATTTATATTAAAATATAGCTCTAAATGAGTCCAATTTATGGACTCATCAGGTAGCAGAACCTGCCCAAGTTGTCCAAAGTGTGGTGAGAACCATCCGGGCGAGTGTCTTGCAGGGAAATAAGGGTGTTTTGGATGTGGTCAGTCTGACCATAGGTTGAGGGTGCCCTTATGCTAAACATGGATAGAGAGGTAACAATAGTAGGGTTTAGTCTACAGCTCCAGCAACACCAACAAGCAACACTAACAGGTCACCCAACTCAACATGGTACTTCATCTAGTACAGGAGGCGGTCAGCACCATAACAGGTTGTATGTTCTTCAGGCTCGCCAAGATTAGGAAGATTCTCCCGACATGGTCACTGGTACGTTGCGAATCTTTCACTTAGATGTTTATGCTTTGCCAGATCCAGGGGCTACTCTTTCCTTTGTAACTCCGTATATAGCAGTGAACTTCATTATCAGTCAAGAAACTCTTTCAGAGCCCTTCTCACTCTCTACTCCAGTTGGTGACCCTGTTATAGCTAGACGGGTATATAAAAATTACCCTGTCATTATCTCTAAAAAAGTAACCTCAGCAAATCTTGTAGAGTTAGAAATGATAGACTTTGATATCATTCTACGCATGGATTGGTTACATTCATGTTATGCCTCAGTCAATTGTACGACCAGGGTTGTTTGATTTCAGTTTCCAAACGAACTAATCTTAGAATGGAAGGGTAGTAGCTCAGTGCCTATAGGTTGATTCATTTCTTACCTTAAGGCTAGAAAGATGGTTTCCAAAGGGTATATCTATCATCTAGTTTGGGTTACGGATTCCAATTCTGAAACCCCAACTCTTGAGTTATTTCCTGTAGTTAATGAGTTTCCAAAAGTGTTTCCAGAAGATCTTCCCAGAATTCCTCCCGAAAGGGAAATAAACTTTGGAATTGATCTCCTTCTAGATACCCAGCCTATTTCTATTCCTCCTTAAAGAATGGCTATAGCCGAGCTTAAGAAATTGTAAGATCAGTTAAAAGACCTTCTAGATAAGGGCTTCATCAGACCTAGTATTTCGCCATGGGGTGCACCAGTATTGTTTGTGAAGAAGAAAGATGATTCTCTCAGGATGTGCATTGACTATCATCAGTTGAACAAAGTAACAATAAAGAATAAATACCCTAACCCCAGGATTGATGACTTGTTTGACCAACTTCAGGGTGCTAGTCATTTTTTGAAAATAGACCTTAGATCCGATTATCATCAGCTTAGAGTCAGAGATAGTGACATCCAGAAAATAGCCTTCAGAATTTGATATGGTCATTATGAATTTATAGTTATGTCATTTGTACTAACCAATGCTCCATCAACTTTCATGGATTTGATGAACAGGGTTCAAGAAGTATTTGGACTTGTTCGTTATCGTCTTTATTAATGATATCCTCATTTACTCTAGGAATGAGGAAGAACATGCGACTCATTTGAGAGATGTCCTGCAAACTATCAAGGATCGCCAGTTATTCGCTAAGTTTAGAAAATGTGAGTTTTCATTAAAATAAGTTGCTTTCCTTGGGCACATAATATCTAGCGAAGGAATTTGAGTAGATTCTCAGAAAATAGAAGCAGTGAAACAATGGCCCAGACCCACCTCTCCAATAAATATTAAAGGTTTCTTGGGTTTGGCTGGTTATTACATGAGATTCATTGAAGGAATTTCATCCATAGCTTCTCCATTGACTAAGTTGACTTATAAAAAGGTCAAGTTTTAGTGGTGAGATGAGTGTGAGAAGAGCTTCTCAGAACTGAAAACTAGGTTGACTACAACTCTTGTTTTAACTCTACTAGAGGGTTCAGACGGTTATGTGATCTATTGTGATGCATCTAGAGTCGGCTTATGTTGTGTGTTGATGAAATGAGGTAAGGTTATAACTTATGCTTCTAGATGGCTTAAGGTGCATGAGAAGAACTATCCAACTCATGACCTCGAGCTTGTAGCCGTAGTATTTACCCTAAAAATTTGGAGACATTACTTATATAGTGTGCACGTAGATGTGTTCACAGATCATAAGAGTCTTCAATATGTGTTCACACAGAAAGAGTTGAATCTTCGTCAGAGGAGATGGCTGGAATTCCTCAAGGATTATGATATGAATGTGCTTTACCATCCTGGTAAGGCCAATGTAGTAGTTGATTCTCTTAGCAGGTTATCTATGGGAAGTGTAGCACATGTTGAGGAAGAAAGGAAAGAATTAGCAAGAGATGTTCACCGGCTTGCTCACTTAGGAGTTGGTCTTACAGACTCGTCCGATGGTGGAGTGATAGTTCAAAATAGATCTGAATCTTCATTGGTAGTGAAGGTTAAGGAAAAACAAGACAGTGATCCAATATTTCGTCAATTAAAGGGTGCAGTTCATCAGTAGAAGTCGAGGTTTTCTCCCAATGGGGAGATGGTGTGCTTCGTTATCAGGGTCATTTATGTGTTCCTAAGGTGGGTGAGTTGAGACAGCAGATCCTTACAGAAGCCCATAATTCCAGATATTCTATTCATTCAGGTGCCACTAAGATGTACCATGATCTGCGGGAAGTCTTTTGGTGGAATGGCATGAAAAGGGATATAGCAAATTTTGTGGCCAAGTTCCCGAATTGTCAACAGGTGAAGGTAGAACATCAGAAACCAGAAGGTATGACTCAAGAGATTAACATTCCTACATGGAAGTGGGAAGTGATCAACATGGACTTCATTACAGATTTTACCTCGTACTCGCAAACAACATGATTCCATTTGGGTAATAGTAGACAAAGTTACTAAGTCCGTTCACTTTTTGGCTGTCAAGACTACAGATTCGGCGGAGGACTACGCCAAGTTTTACATTAATGAGATAGTCAGGTTGCATGGGGTTCATTTGTCTATCATCTCAGATAGAGGTCCTCAGTTTACCTCTCATTTTTGGAAATCATTTCAGAAAGGTCTTGGTACCCAGGTTAATCTCAGCACAACATTTCATCCACAGACGGATGGTTAGGCAGAGCGTACCATTCAGACCATAGAGGACATGTTGAGAGCTTGTATGATCGACTTCAATGGTAGTTGGGATGATCACCTTCCTCTTATAGAGTTCGCCTAAAATAACAGTTACTATTCTAGTATTTAGATGGCCCCTTATGAGGCATTATATGGTCGTAGATGTAGATCTCTATTTGGTTGGTTTGAAGTAGGTGAAGCAACATTGATTGGGCCAGTTTCGGTCCATGATGTTATGAAGAAAGTTCAGCTCATTAGAGATAGACTTAAGACAATTTAGAGTCGCCTGAAGTCATATGCAGATGTAAGGAGAAGGGATTTGGAGTTCCAAATTTATGATTGGGTTTTCCTGAAGGTGTCACCTATGAAGGGGGTGATAAGGTTTGGCAAGAAAGGGAAGCTCTATCCTAGATATGTAGGCCCTTACAAAATCTTGAAAAGGGTTGGTAAAGTGGCTTATGAGTTAGAGTTGCCAGCAGAACTAGCAGTAGTCCATCCGGTATTTCACATTTCCTTGTTGAAGAAGTGTGTGGGAGATCCAACATCTATAGTGCCATTAGAGAGTGTGGCTGTGAAGGATAGCTTCACTTATGAAAAGGATCCAGTTGAAATCCTTGATCGTCAGGTTCAAAGGTTGAGAAACAAAGAAGTCGCTTCAGTTAAGGTTTTGTGGAGGAGTCAGTCTGTAGCTACCTGGGAAGCAGAAGCAGCCATGAAGGCCAAGTATCCTCATCTCTTTCCTCCTGATTCCATTCTAGCTTGAGGTACTAGTTCCTCTCTAGTCTCTCAGTTTACTCTTGCATGAATTCAGTGTTAGTATCATGTTTCTTCAGTTATACTTGCGTTTTTAGCGTATTTGCATGTTCTTGGAGCTTAGTTCAGTCAGATTTCAATTTTCATTACTTAGTGGTAGGGTTGTAGCTCTTTCCCTCCATTCTCAGCTAGGTTAGACTTCATTCGAGGATGAATGTTCCCAAGAGGGAGATAATGTAACACCCCGTATCCAAAACAGGCCAAATTTTAAACTTGACAGAACCTGCAGGTACCACCGACGGTGGCCACCCACGGGCCATGGGTGAGACCAAGGACCGTTGGTCAGCCATCTAGAATCTTCAAAAAAAAACCCGACCCACGGCCAGGACCTACGGACTGTAGGTGGGACCACGGTCTGTGGTACAGGTCCGTGGATCGTGGTCAGCAGCTCCAACTCCCAGGAATCAGTCGACGGTTGCCAAGACGGACCGTCGGTCCATCCACGGTTCGTTGCCCTAGCCCATCAGTGACCCCCGACAACTTTTAAGTCAGGGGTCGTTTGGTTTTTTCCCTATGCGTTGGACACCTAAACTACATCGTTTAACTATAAACAACGTAGTTTTGGTCAGTTTTAGTATAGTAACTTAATTAGACTTTACCCAAGTCAACTCATTCTCAAAAATTCATCCAAGTTTAACGAAAAAGAGGAGAAAGAGTCAACCAACCCTCTCCAAGAACGCAACAAGGTTTCTTCTAGTTCCATCCCCAAAATTGAAAGATTTCTCCGTGGAATTCGTCACCAGGTATGTGGAATTTCACTACTGGTTTCCTTTCACCCATTAGGTCCCTAGATTTCAGTCAGAATCTTGATTTCTTAAATATTGCTTAGACATAGGGTTTCTACAATTTCAGATAATTGTTGGGATTTCGCTGTTAGAATACTCCAAATCAGATTATCATATTGTTGCTTAGTTTCTTGCATGAAATTTAGAACCCTAGATATATTGATTCGTTTAGTTCATGAATTACACTTGCTAGGCCAGTTTGTACATATATACATGCCTCATATATTGAATGTTTTATTATCAGTCCATTAATATTGCATTTTCAGTTAGCATCTCAGAATAGTGAGCTATCCATTATATTTTAGTTATGTGGTAATGTATATATATTCAGTTGGGACTAGGCTTAACACAGAGTTGGACTAGGTTCAGTCACCCTCATAGTCTCATAACTACGTGCCCCTGTAGGTTTATAAGTCCCTTCTGTGGGCATTACATTTAGTGATCACGCCAGTCATGCCTTTATACCATTGGCAAGCTATATTAGGTCGTCTAGATGGGGCGTATACATCAGACTCCACATTTTGCTCATGTGGTTTTATGTCAGTTATTAGTAACTCCCACAGTCAGACTCTAGTGCATATGACCAGGTTTCCAGTTATATTCCAGTATTCAGTTTCAGCATATTATGTACTTGGTCATTGTATTCAGTTTAGTTCAGTCTTCAATATATTTCAGTATTTACATTCATGTTCAGATTATATCATTGCTCAGTATGCTTTATTCAATTATGTATATGTTGTTCAACTTTATCCTATCTTGCATGCTTAGTACCTTTCAAGGACTGACGCATACTCTGCGCTACATCTTCTCGTGATGTAGGTTCAGGTCCTCAACATTCAGATCAGGCATAGATCGGTTCCCAATATCCATTTCAGCAACATCAGTGGTGAGTCCTCATTCTTTGAGGACAATAGACATGTTTCTATATTTAGTCTTTTCATTTCAGTTTTCTAGAGTTAGCTGGGGGCATGTCCTAGCATCTTTAGTCAGTTAGAGGCTTATTTCAGACATAGTACTAGATTCTGCTTTAGTTTTGAGTTTGATCTTTTAGATGTTATTAAACTCATAGTTTCTTTATATTCAGACAGTATTGGGTATTCCCCATTATTTCAGTTATCTCATGATTTAGCTTCCGCATTAGTTTATCTTTTCATAGATTTGTTCAGTTTGCTTATGATATCCCAGCTCAGGGTTAGCTTGGGGTCACTCATGATCGTAGGTCCCATGTTTACGTCCAAGGGGTAGCCTCAAGGTGTGACAGTTGTCGCCCCCAATTCACACTAATCATCATGAATCCATACATTCAGGATCAATTTAGTTAGAAAAGAAGAGGTAGCCTACATGTAGGTCGACTGCGTGCGCTCCAATTCACAAGCCTAGAGCTTTTCCCTTCCAAACAGCCTTTGAATGTAGTCACACTATCTAGAATAAGATCACAATTCAAGGCCTAAAATAGAGGAAACTACAAGAAGCAAAGAATCCCAAATTAATCACCAAAATGGAGGAAGGGGCAACAACTTACAAGTGAAAATCACCTCGAATGGAGGTTAACCAACATAACCCAATCACTCCACCACGTAGACGATCGGTGCAAAGAACTTTGTGTCCAATCTTTAGGAGGCTACAAGGTGTCCTTAGGCTCTTTTGTATCGCTTTCGTGCAGTATGTGTATTATTGGTTTCTTGAAATCTCACGTGTTTCACTCTTTTCATAGGATGGCTCGTATGCGCCGCGAGGTAGCTCGGAGTAGGGGTCGACCTCCCATGCTATGTAGGGGTGCAGTACCACCCCTAGAGAGAGAGCACGGTCTGGAGCCCGAAACGGATCCTCCAGTAGCCCATGTTCTAGAGCAGTCAGTGGGGCCGGTACCAACTCAACCACTACCCACACCAACTATGACCCCAAATCTCCATGAAACCATTGCTCAACTTCTTACCATGCTTGGGGGAAGCAACTTAGTCTCTTTATTTAAGGCCTAGTCACGAAGGCAGGCTCACTTCAAGGCTAAAAGTGAGTTTTCTGGGTCGTTTCTAGTCCAATTTT
>JAJOOO010008102.1:0-15184 GCA_029582685.1 Solanum piurae | reverse complement strand
TTAATTTTTTATGGTGGTGCAAAAACATGAGCAAGGATATAATGCATGGTGGGACTGAACTGGAAAAGAAAAATTAAACTAAATTTATCGTACATATTGACTCTGTACTCATCATCAATCTTTTCCTTGAAGTTCTTTGCATATTCAGCAACAAGTTTTTGTCGACAAACCACTTGACATGGCTGTTCTTGTCTCATTTGAAACTGTGAATCAATTTACAAGATATAACCAACGCAGCCAATTCACTAGTAAGTACATGAACAAACATTTTTAGTGCCATTTTCAAACTAGACGGAAACAGCATATCCTTACAGTATAAACTGAATTCTCTATTCGGTCCCCTCGAAGAACCTCCCCCAAATTCTCCGCACTATTCAAAATTTCAGTAGGTTTGCAATACTTCAAGAAGTAATAGTCATATGGTAGTTGTGTCTTTGTAGATGACAGCTTGTTTACTTTGATATTAAGTGGATCACCCTGTAAGAACATAGATAAGAACAGCTTCTTTACACAATTATACATAGCAGAGAAAGCAGCAAAGAGTTGTCCCTTTACAGAAAGTTTGTTCTTTTCCGCTAGAAGTGGGAAGAATCAAACAGAAAGCATAACACATATCACATAACATATAGCAACACCCAAAGTCCAAGCAAAGCAAAATAGTATCTTTTGAGTGATCTTCTCTCAGATGTTTCTACCCCACAAGGCCACAACTAGTATAAAATCACTGCAATGACAAATATTTCTTGGATAGGATTTTCAATAGACAAACATATAAAGACTTTAAGAGAAACGGATTCAATAAAAAGAAACGTCAAAAGGGTCTCTTCCTCTTTGGAAAGGAGATCTCAGAGCTTTAGAATACACCACATTTCTCCATTGAGTTCACACTGAATTAGTCACCTTTTCTTTTTTAATCTTATCACACATTTGCTATGAGTTGAATGTATTCTGCCAAAGGCATTCAAGCAGACCATTTAGTAGGGGCACACACATTCACTGTCTCTACGCAGTCTATAAATAGAGGATACAAAAATATATATGTAGCAGGTGAAAACTGCCTTCATTGTAACAAAGAGTTGTGATGATATCATATAAGATGCCTATCCAGCAGACAATCCAGAGGAACTTGAGCTCAACTTCAGCAAAATTAATCAAAAGTGACTTATTTTCCTAGGATTAGTCTATCAACATATGATATAAATTATCACGTCCATTACTACAATCAACCACTCAATTAAGCCACCATATGAATTCACGTCCATTACTACAATCACATATCACATCAAAAACCAATATTAAAAACATGGTATACTATATCAAAGCTTCAACAGTTGGAGAAAATCAAATCATTCAAGAAATGATTATGGAAGGACATTACTGGACACCCAAAATAAAAAAATCTCTGAATTATTCAAGAAAATGATTATGGGTAGAAATTACTGGAAGCCCAAAAACTAAAAATGTCAGAATCATTCAAGAAAATGATCATGGGTATGAATTACTTGACACCAAAAACTAGAAAAATGTCTGAATCACTCAAGAAATGATTATGGGTAGAAATTAATAGACACCCAAAACTAGAAAAACTGTCTCAATCATCCAAGAGATGATTATGGGTAGAAATTAGTGGACACCCAAATTTACTAGCTGATCCCAAAACCATTCTTTCTGGTTAAAAAAACAAATCAAGAGGGAAAAGGGTGGTGTACAGTTTGAAAATCTCGAGGAGCAACACCAGGAAGATAGAAGGAATGTGTAAAGGAGATGAGGAAGAAGAAGGAGATCAAGAAGGTGGTGGTGAGACGGCATAATCTTCGTCGATCCATGTAGAATTCCATGCTTCCCTGCACAGAGAGCCGAAAACGACAAGTGTGATATCAGGAGAAAGCTTTATACAAACTCCATGCTTCACCCTTTTTGATAACTACTACTACTATATTAATCTTTTCTTTATTTTATTTTGTTAATTAAATGTTTTCTTATTCAAGTTAATTAATATTAAAGGAAAATGGATTTTACCCCTAACTAGAGTTGTCAAAAAAAGGGGTCAGCCCAGCTCCATCCGACTCAAGCCTCGCGGGCCAAGAAATTTGATGGGGCTAGGGTGGGCTGATCCTTCATTTGGAAGGTCTGAAAGTACTCAACTCAACCCAATCCAACCCTAGAAGGGTTGCGGTCTAGGGCGGGCTAGTCTTTTTTTTTTCTTTTCAAATTTAAATTCTATAACATCAAGAAAATGAGAGGATTTTCAAATCAAATATGACAAACAATGGGGTTGTTTCAATAACACTAGCAAAAATCTAATTGATTAATATGTATCTAGGATACTAGATACGCGAGATATATGTATCTAGGGTGATGCATCCCATATACGCAAGCGTGATAAGATAGTGGGGAGCGAGATAGGAAGGAGGCGAAGGCGCAAGATTTGTCTATGTATCCTAGATACATGCGAATCCACTTGGATAGAGTGTATCTAGAACAAATTACATTTAATTTTGAGTCCATATATCTGGACACATCAAAATCAAGTAAGATTCGCAATATTACAACATAACGTACATCTAAGTAATTAACCAATATATAGTGCGATTTCTATAGTTACCATTAAATAAATAGATTTGATCCATGGACCGACTCCAGTCCAACCCCGATCAAACCTTAATGGACAAGGGCTTATATGAATCGGACTTATAAGCCTTAGTTTTAAATGAGTTTGAAAAATCCTATCCCAACCCTATTTGGTAGCGTTTTTTGTAATCCTACATAATTAATACTTGTATTACTTATGAAAGAATCTATGTATAATTTATGTGGGATAGAAGGTGGAATAAGTTATGTGGGTATTAGACTATTAGTTATACATGTATTAAAATGGTAATTACACATTCACCATATTAATTTACTCTTTTATATATATATTAATTTACAACAAATTAAATAATTAATACATGTTAAAAAAGCACTACCAATTTTATTCTTTTAAGTTTTTTTGTCTTGTTAATTGCTTAATTACTTCCAATTTCTTTGCTTAAATTCTTGTTAACTTTTTTTCTTTTTAGTTAAAAATACAATTTTTTTTAGTTATCTATTATTTATTTTATTTTAAATTACATATTACTTAATTGCTTAATCATATTGAATACAAATTACTTAATTATTTTTTGTTATTTGTTATTTACTTTGTTATTTTTATCTATTGGTATTTCTATAATTTTAATGTGTTATTTATATAATTGGTTATTTTAATAATTATAATAAAAATTAGCTTACTAATTACTTTTGAAGTTAAAGAAATAAAAATTAGCTCACTAATATATTGTTAATCTCTACATAACTAAATTTCGCATAACTAATACTCACATTACTAATACTTGCATATATAACTTTATCCAGCTACCAAGCGATCCCTAAATATTAATTTATAACATATAATTAAAAGTTGTTTTCCTCTTTTAATTTACTTTTAAAATTAAATATGTAATAAACAAAAATAGACACCTCTATCAAAATTCTACACACGAATAAATAATTTTCTCAAATGTTCACTCAATTGATAAAATCTTTAAATTTTATATATTTGACAAACTATATATATATAAAAACACAATAATTATATGAAAAAATTACATATGGCATGATGGGTATTACATCCGATACGACGACGTGGGAGCGGGATCCATGCACGACCTTTTCAAAAGTTTCGCAGTATTCTTCTGAGACGGAAATTGTGTAGGGTTAAAGATTGAATCATGGAGCTCAATTTTTTGTCTTAGAAATCGCATTTATTGTAAATAATTTTGCAATCGACAAGCATTGATCTGATATGGGTATGCCTTCAATTTATGCTCTGTTCCATTTCCAATCCACTGTTTCTTCAATGTATTTCATGTGTAAAGATTGGATTTTTATTTCTTCTTTTGGGTATTTTGGATCATTTAATTGGTGGGTTTCCTTCCGCTATTGAATACATTGTGCCAAATGTAAATATGCATTGCATCTTCTGCATGTTAATTTTCCCCTGGCAATGTAATAAGTGTAATTCTGGGAAATGTTTTTCTTTTTTCCCTTTTCATTAATGATTTTATTATGCTTTACTCGAGTGTGTATTGGAAACAACTTTTTAGGTAGGAGTAAGGCTGTGTATACACCACCCTCCCCATACTCTACTTGTGGAATTACACTGGATATGTTATTGTTTTCTTTTTGATATTTATGTGCCAGAGTAGGGAAGGTATGCTTTGCGAATTAGTTACCTTGGGGTGATAATATACGGATTGTTATGCACTAAATAGTAGTAATACAAATGTTGTTATGCAAGGACTTCAATACCAAAAGGATTGGTTTTAATAATTAGTATACATGTATATGTTTTAGTTTATAAAATTTTGAACTAATAGAGAATAGCACAATTTTTGTAATCCTATATATGGGTTGATATGATGTACCTTCTTACTTAGAGCTTGACTCTAGCCTTCAGTTTTTGGATGAAATGTGAACTCTTTCTCTTTTCTATCTTACTATATAGAATTATGAATTTGTGATACCTTGTGGATTTTATTTGTTTCCAAATAATGGATGCTGGTTCAATCTAAGGCTTTTTTAAAGTTGGGTTCTTGTTGACTTTATAACATATGCTTTCAGATAAAAATGATGAATGTTGTTCCACCCACCTCATTGATGGGGATGGAGTCTTCAATGTTACTGGAGTTGAAAGTTTCATAAAGGAAGTTAAATTGGCAGAATGTGGTCTTTCATATGCTATAGTATCCATCATGGGCCCACAAAGTAGCGGTATTAATTTTTTCTAGATGAACTCAATTGCTATCTTCCATTTTTCAGTTTGTAATCTACTAATGTAAATTTATCTTGTTGGACTGTCTGTCCGTATTCTTAACTGACTCAATTTTCATTCCTCTCGCTAACTTCGAATGAGATCATTCCAGGGAAAAGTACACTGTTAAATCATCTATTTGGTACTAACTTTAGAGAGATGGATGCTTATAAAGGAAGGTATGGGCTAGTCATTTAGCTTATCATAGTAATTCTGTGTATCCTATAAAAGTGAGCATTATTAATATTCTTTTCAGGTCACAAACCACAAAAGGTATCTGGATGGGTCGATGTGTTGGGATTGAGCCGTGCACCCTTGTTATGGATTTAGAGGGCACTGATGGGAGAGAGCGTGGAGAGGTTCGTCGAACTGACTTTCTCGATGATGATTTGCTTTCCCACATTCTTTTTTGCCCATGCTTGGCTTTCAATGTAGCTCCTATGTCTGTTTATATATAAAACACCATATGTATTTCTCCCAAAGTGTTGTACCCTATTGTGTGGCTGCATATGTATAGTTATTGCATCCTAATATGGACACTGTTTGTCCTTTTGCTGCCTTGTCCTACTACATTTCCAGTATGAAGTGGTTTATTCCAATTCGGTATCCACAATCTTCACATCTTCCTTTTTGCTGCGTTCAACAATGCTTCACTGAGATAATTGAGAACAATCTTCAACAAGATGTTTTTGTTGGAACAATTTCCATGGATTTGCTGGTTTATGAGATCTTTTAAATTCGCCTTCCCTCATCTCTTGGTCGACGTACTCATTTCTGTGTTAAACTGTCTATATATCCACTGTTAGCTACTCCATATTATATTGGTAATTTTCAAATTTCTATGATTGATTTGTAGCCACCAAGTTTCCTCTATCAATGCTCATTGAATGCTCTCTATATATCTCATTCAGATTTTATGTTTTGTGTAGGATGACACTACATTTGAGAAGCAAAGTGCCCTATTTGCGCTAGCTGTTTCTGATATTGTGCTAATCAATATGTAAGTTTTCTTTTAGTGTGTGAATTACATGCACTTGAGATAAATTAAAACCTGAAAAAAGAATATCCAAATGGACAAGTTGTTTATAAGTTTCAAATTCAGGTGGTGTCATGATATTGGCCGTGAACAAGCTGCAAATAAGCCTCTTTTGAAGACTGTTTTTCAGGTATAGTACAAGGTGGTACCTTGTATGAATATTTTGATTCACTGATTTACCAATTAATGTTAACAGGTTATGATGCGGTTATTTAGTCCTCGAAAAACGACACTGCTGTTTGTTATACGTGATAAAACAAGGGTAGGTTCCTTCTTCACTCATGGATGATTTTTCAGTTGAAGATATTCCTACATTGATTGTATCCGGTGATTGTTTAACCAGTTGATTTTTCCATTGTATTTGTAGACTCCGCTTGAAAATCTGGAGCCTGTTTTAAGGGAAGATATTCAGAAGGTATCATATCCATGTTTCATAGTATAAGTATTATTGTGGACTCAATTGTTGATTCTTATTTGTTTCTATTTGATGTAGATATGGGATTCCGTCCCAAAACCGCAAGCTCACGAGGAAACACCTTTAAGTGAATTTTTTAACGTGAGTCTCTTCAGTTAAGATCTCTCATAAATTTCTTGTTGCATGATTTTCTCTGATGCATATGTATGTAATGAAATTGATTAAATGTCCAGGTTGAGGTTGTTGCTCTTTCTAGTTATGAAGAGAAGGAAGAGCAATTTACAGAGCAGGTAGACACAAATCAATTACTGGAAATTAGTTGATTCCCCCATCTTCATTACTCTATTTTGAATCTGTTTGGTTGGGCATATAGTGTTTGCCGACATACTCAGATTACCAATTCTTTTGTTTGAGCTTTTGGGTTATTAGATTATGTTTATCCTTGTTATCCTTGTTATCCTTGTAAAGGTGGCTAGTCTAAGACAGCGATTCTTTCATTCTATTGCACCTGGAGGTCTTGCTGGAGATAGACGGGGAGTTGTTCCTGCTTCAGGCTTTTCATTTAGTGCGCAGCATATGTGGGAGGTTATAAAAGAGAATAGGGACCTTGACCTACCTGCCCATAAGGTTATGTACCCTGAATCTGCTCAATTGAAGTTTCAGCTGATCATTAAATCCTTGTTGATGTGCTTGATTTAAACTAAATACAGGTTATGGTAGCTACAGTGCGCTGTGATGAAATTTCCAATGAAAAATATGACTCCTTCATGAAAAATGAGGTATTTGAATTGTATTAAATATTTAGTGAACTGCACATTGTATCATCAATCAATTGGAACATCGGTACTCACATGTAATGATTTATCTTTTGTTTTAGGAGTGGTGTCAATTAAAAGAGGCCGTGCAATCTCATCCTGTGGGGGGCTTTGGGAAGAAGCTTAGCTCAATCTTGAACACTTGTTTATCTGAGTAAGAACACTATCTCATTTAGCGTTCTTTATAACTCTATGCATGTATATTTCATACGTCGAAATGAGTTTCTTGCCTTTCTCATTCTTTCTCATACACACCAAAGTAGCTGTACTACGTTTCAGATACCAAATGACGATCGGAAGGAGTATCTTTATGTCTGAGGGAAGCATATCTATATGGTGATGTTTCTTAATGTTCTCTTTCTTTCCCCCGAGAAGGATGCATTCGAGCACTCTTGTTGTGAGAGGGGACCACAAAATTATGTTTGATCACTGCACTGTTGCAAAGGCTATGGTATTGTGTTATTGATACGTCTTAGTTTTGGGTTTGCCTGGTATAGTTCAATGTAAAGAGCCTGAATGCATACCTGGTAATACTTTTAAAAACACAAGGAAGTTGTAATGTGAAAGAGAGTTTAGGACAAAGGAAAGACTGAACCTGTGAATCATTCTAGAATTGTGCAGAATCATGTTTCGTATATGCATAATTCTGTACTCATCTTCTTTGATATACATGTTACGAACTTGTATGCATATTGACAATAATAAGCACGTAGCAGAGTATAAGAATTTTTTCCTTTTCAGATATGATGCAGAGGCAACATTCTTTGACGAAGGAGTGAGATCTTCAAAGAGAAAGCAGTTGGAAGAGAAATTGCTTCAGGTAGTGGTGCTAGACATTTCTCTCTCCTAAACTTGTTTCACTGTTCAAAACTTGGTGGATTTCTTTTGTTTTATGACAGCTACTAGGACTAAATATACCTAACAACTTTCAATTCTAATGTAACAGTTCATGAACTGCTGATGGCATTGCATTTTCCATCCCCACTAGAAAAAATTATACTCCCTTCATTTCAGTCTATATGATAGAGTTTTACTAGGCAAGTTTAAGATAGTGTGTTCGATAAGTGGAAGTGGAAAACTTATTTAAACAATGGATGAAAGTTAGTTTGACAGAGAAAATTTCACATCGAAGTTCAGAAACTATTCCATGAGTTTCATCTGCATTCCTAACAATTTTCCATCATTCCTACATTCAGATGTCATTATATGTGGATATGAAAGTTTGAAATGGAAATATCCTTTTGCTTATTAAAGTAATTCAAATCGTCACTTGGTATGGTGGAAGCAATCCTTTTGCTAACAAAGTAGCTCCAGTTTGTTCCTTGGAGTGATGTATCAACTAATCTTCATTATACCTATACAATAAAGATTCTCATGCAACTATGCTGATGATTGCAGAAATATGCAACTTGATGCAGGGAATGCTGCATACATCATGCTCCCTCTCAGATGGGCATCTTCTCTAATCAAGAAAAAACATTTTCTTTAACCAACCTCATGATTCATTCTTTTTTTGTTTGTAGCTCATCCAACCAGCCTACCAATCTATGCTGGGACGCATACGATCTGATACTTTGCAAAGATTCAAAGAAGTATTTGATAAGGAATTGAAGGGAGGTATAGGGTTCGCAATGGCTGCTCGTGAGTGCACTGGGACTTTTATGTCCCAGTTTGATGAAGAATGTGCAGGTACAAGAATAACCTGTCATTGCTGTAACCCCACTCTATTTAATCTGTTCCAAAGACGCGATCATCCTATCTGTCAGTATTGATCACTCATTAGCGAACACCTAGCTGAACTTGTAGGTATCAAAGTGAACAAAGACAAACATTGGTGGCTGATATATTTGCCTAGCGTAATATGTTGACCTTAGTCCCAGCAGACTGTTTTTTGAAATAAGTCTACTGATACAATATTTTGCAGATGCTGTTATTGACCAAGCGAAATGGGACTCATCCAGAGTTAGGGATAAGCTCAAGCGTGATATAGATGCTCATATCGCTGAAGCTCGTACTGCCAAGCTGGCTGAAGTTACTACTCTCTATGAGGTATGAAGTTTAATAACCTTTATATGTTAGTCCTTGTGCTACATCTCAAAATTTATTAAATGTCGGGCTTGAATCCGTTGCTAATGTTTGATACTGGGATGTTTAGATCCAAGTAATTTGACATTTGCCTGGAAAAAGAAGTTTAATATGACAATACATTTCCATCTGATATCTGAATGGCTCTTACAACATTACTACTTTGTTGCAACTGGATCTTAGATGATACTCCCTCCGTTCACTTTTACTTGTCCACTTTGAACTTTACACGTCCCTTAAGAAACAATGATTAATATTTTACCACATTACCCATAATAATTGATGAATAGTCTTCGATCTTGGGAAATAAGTAATTAATGTTGAGAGTAAAATTGGAAAAAAATAACTGTCTTTTCTTGATATGTTAAAAGTGACAAGTAAAAGTGAAAATCTATTTTTGGAATAATGGACAAGTAAAAGTGAACGGAGGGAGTACAACAATAACTGAGGGAAGCCTTTTGAGATCAACTGTATCTTTAGATGTAGTTATGCTGGCACTGAATGAGAGTTTTTGTCTAGACAAAACTAAATGACGCATTAGCTGGACCTGTTGAGGGTCTTTTAGATGGAGCTGGTGACGATACATGGCCAGCAATGAGAAAACTGCTTCAACGTGAGACTGACACAGCACTCACTGGTTTTTCGGCTGCACTTTCTGGTTTTGAAATGGATGAACAAACAAAGGATAGTATGGTTTTGAGATTGAAGGATTATGCACGCGGAGTAGTTGAAGCAAAGACAAAGGAAGAAGCTGGAAGGGTTTTGATTCGTATGAAGGATAGGTACTGATATTTGATCGTCTTGTTCTGGAGTTCTGACATTGAATACCTTCATACAAAATATATGCTACTGACTTGAAAATTATGACAGGTTTTCAATGTTATTTAGCTATGATTCTGATTCAATGCCACGTATTTGGACTGGAAAGGAAAATATTCGAGCTATTACCAAAACTGCCAGATCAGCTGTATGACTGACTGAATTTATCTTTCTTTTCTCTGGTGTCGTTTAAGGTTTGAATATCACATAAATCTCTGTTCTTTTAATTCTATCCTCAGTCTTTGAAGCTCATGTCAGTTATGGCTGCAATTCGTCTGGAAGATGAACGTGATAGCATAGAGAATACACTGACTGTTGCACTTGGGGATGGAAAGCCAGGTGCTTCAACCAAAAAAGGCACTGAATCGCTTGATCCTCTGGCCTCTAGCACTTGGAATGAGGTAACTTGCTTAGTCGATAGTTTGGTTTTCCTTAGAAGTTATTTACAAGAAGAGAGCAAGATTATTCAAGTTATGGTCAAAGTGACTTCATAGAGTTCAAATTCTTTGAAACATCAACTAAATTGTCAATTTTTATCTGTGCAGTACTATTTTTTTTGTGATGTAACAGTGCAGTACTTTATAAACCCTTCTATGCAAACCTTGCAGCTTGGTCTGACATTTTCATTTGTTTACCTTTCTCATTTTGGTACTTAGACCTGCAAGATCAGAAAGATGCATGCAAATGTTTATCTCTTGAAATTACACTTCTATTGAGTAATCTTTCTTTTATCCATATTTGACCTATCAAATATCACCTTCTGGTTAACTTTTGATTGCAGGTCTCTGCATCAAAAACTTTGATCACACCTATCCAATGCAAATCATTGTGGAAGCAATTTAACACTGAGACTGAATATATTGTTACACAGGCCATTGCTGCTCAGGCACGTTATCCTACATCTTGCACTCATTTATGTGCTTTTTAGGACTTCACTCTTTGTATACTTAATTTCTTTGTCATTATGGCAGATTCTAAAACTCCAAATAACTAGAATGTATACGATGGTGGCTGGAAACATGCTACAGAATGTTATTAGGAATAAATTTGATGCAATTTTGTACATTAAACTTCAGAGATTTGATAATTATGTACCAAAGAATTTGAGGGGGTGAGTACCTTTTTGTAATTGGTGGTTGATTACCTGTTGTGTTAGGAGTAGAAGTGCTAGTTTTGAGTGGTGATAAGATGGAGTAAACCTACCTGAAAATCCCACATTGGCCCTTTAAGGGATGTGGTCTCTTTAATATGACTTGGGCAATCCTCCCTCATAAGCTACCTTTCGGTTGAGTTACGCCCAAATGTCATATCTTAAAATGGTATCAGAGTAGGACCCATCCCAATTCTTATTTCCGATGTTGGGTCCCATAATAAATTGTCCACGCTCTAGATGTCCAACCCTGGGCATGAGGGTTTGTGTGTGTGAAGAGTCCCACATTCTCTTAAAGGACTGAGTGGTTTCTTTAATAGACTTGACAATTATTCCCCTCATGAGTTAGCTTTTAGGGTTGAGTTATGCCCAAGTTGCATAGCTTAACACTACCTTTAGTTGATTTTCAGTTCAGGGGAAGTGATCTTGAGGCATGCCTAAGCCCTGAAATGAGGCATAGAACAGTTATAGCGCTTTGGAAAGATAGGTGCCTGCCGCGGGAGGCACCAAGGCATGCACCTTAACAATGACAAACCAACTAATGTTTCTTTCTTAATTCAAGACTGACTTCTTACCAACCCGCGAAGGGTTGTGAGGCTGGACCAGGTACGAGGAATGAATCTATATCTGTGCACGGAAGTTGCTGGCCGGTGGCCGCTCAACTGTTCGAGCGCAATGAAGTGGTGTTGGTTCCGATTCGACAAAGGTAGAATGCCTTGTCGAAGGTCCAGTACAGTAGGTAGCAGGTGTGTTCGTTTTGGCTCCCGAGCGAGAACGATAAATAGGCGATGCAGTCTTGACAATTGTAACACTGAATCACATACAATGTCCATCAAAATGATATATTTTAAGGAAATAAATCAAATAAAAAGGGTTTGGTATATGTACCTATGAGTCATCCGACCAATTTACAAGGAGGAGAATGTTTTGGATAACTATACCAGTGATTAAGAACAATAATTTAGAAAATATAAAGAAACTAGGTACTTAATCTATATTAGAAATTTTAAATTTGCATCAGAAATAATGGATGGTTTTCCAAATTTGATGTTTTTATATCATATGGAGTATTTCAGTATTTCACTTGATTGAAAATCTTGCAGTTGCTCTACTCACATAATTGTTGTTTGATTCTACTTATTTTTCTTGCGTCAGTTAAACGTATGAATGTGCATATATACACACAAACATTTAATATTTTATATATTATTCATTTTGCACCTTTTAACTAAAGCGATCATGGTAATTGCACTTTGCATTTAAAGTCTCTTTTTTATCATTTTCGCATTTGACAACACTTTTCAGTACATTTGAATCAAACAATTTTGAATGTTTTATCACTGGCTTAAGAAAAGTTTCAGCTTTGACTCATGTTACCCTGTTGCCTTTAATTCGATTCGAACGATTCTCTGAGCCTGTCAATTGTATGTTAACATAGCAGTTCTTCTTAGCATGTGTTATGACGTCTCTATTTGATAATTTCATCAAGATATAATTTTCTCTTCAGGGTTGTAATATTATTAGACTCCTTTGTGCTTAACTTCTGATGGTCTATTTTTAAACTTCAGGAGGCCAGCAAGAGGAACAACAATTGGTTACCACCTCCATGGGCAGTTGTCGCGTTGCTTATTCTGGGGTTCAATGAATTCATGACACTGTTGAGGTACCATTTCCTACTTGTGGATCATGAGTAAGAAGTACAGTTGAATTTGCTCGGGTACACATTAGTTTGGTCACATATTTTATTCGATAGCAGATCATAACCCAACCTGCCCAACTTAAGACCACCTCTAAATCTAATGTTAGAATAAGGTAGAAGTTTCTCTATTTTCACTTCCTTCTCTATCTAGTGAATTGAGTAATTTATTCAGTACTTTTAGTTTAGGCCTTGAAATGGAGGTTGAGATTAACTTGTTAGGATCTACTCTTTTAGCCCATATCAAATTCAAAGACGGATTTATCTTGACCTGTGAATTTTGGGTGGGTTAAGAAATTTGGACTAGTATTGACACTCTTAGTCATGATACCACTTCGTTTGACGAGTAGAGACTTTTATATCCTCTCGATGATGGGGTGTACCCACCGTGATCCCATAGCTCATGTTGGTTTTTACGCTTTCCAGGAATCCTTTGTATTTGGGAGTCATATTTGTTGCCTTTCTACTAGTGAAAGCCCTCTGGGTGCAACTGGACATCTCTGGTGAATTTCGCAATGGTGCTGTAAGTATTGAATCTGATTCGTTAAAAAGTTCAGTTTTGTTGTATTAGAAGCAGTTTGACCAAGTAGCTGGTACGGGCTCTCTATCTTTGCTGATCACATAGAGTATTATCATTGTAAACTTCCTCCATTGTCATGAAGTATGATACTTCATATCATTTACTGTTGCAGCTGACTTTCTAGACTTCTATTTTCATGCAAAACTACAATTGCCAATACAAATTAGTTGTAATCTTACATAACGAGACGCATTTGTAACTTCCTTCCTATTCTGCAACATTTTTAGAGTTAATCGTTTAGATTTGGACGAAATGGACTTGATACAAAACCGTGATTGGTGCACTTCCATTTCTTACATCACAATGTGGAAAGCTTTTAAAGTTAAAATATTTTTGTTACCTGATCTTGTATACATGTGTTGACAGCTTCCTGGATTTCTCTCTTTAGCAACAAAGTTCATTCCTACAGTCACCAATCTTCTTAGACGACTGGCAGAGGCAGGACAAAGGAAGACGAACGCTGCACCTCAACATAATCTTACTCCTGCATCAAAGGGGAATGATAACGAGGATGACAAAATGATGTAAAGAGTGACGGATCAACAATGGGTTCGCTTGTTTGACAGAATCCAATGATTTGGGGTCGAACTCCACATATATGCGCGAAAAACAAATACATATGGAAATATATATACATTTCAAAATCTAAATTTTGGATCTACATTGGGAAGCAAGTCATGTTTGTAGAGCAGTCTCTAATATTCTGTGGCAGCAAGTTTTTATGTTTATAGGATGTCTTGTGATGCCCAAGTAACTTAGTTGTGGGATAAACTAAGAGGGTCCTCCAATGTTTTTCTTGTTTGATCTACATTGGGAAGCAAGTCATGTATGTAGAGCAGTCTCTACTATTCTGTGGCAGCAAGTTTTTATGTTTATAGGATGTCTTGTGATGCCCAAGTAACTTAGTTGTGGGATAAACTAAGAGGGTCCTCCAATGTTTTTCTTGTTTGCCACCAATTTAGTCTTTAAAAAAACTAAGGTACTGATGAAAAATATATACTGTATTAATGAGATGTGATAATTTTTGTGGTTTTGTAATTTATATGGAAGAGCTTAAATTTCATTTTTGAGTTCCTTCTAATAAAAAGGGATAAAAAGGGATAAGGCACAAGTACCCCATTTACTATCACTAAAATTTCAGAGACACACATTAACTAAATTAAGATCCTATTACTCCTTCGAGCCCATTTTTTTTTGTAATATTGTACACCTTTTTGGCTTACTTGACATCCAAACACCTCTTAAGCGTAGGAGTGTGCATCGATCGATTTGGTTTGAATTTATGTATTATTGGTTCAGTTTATCGATTTTCAATTTTTAATTACACTAAACCAATAAGATTTTTTTTTATCGGTTTTCGATTAATCAGTTTTGGTTCTTAATGGTTAGATTTTCGGTTTATCAAATAAATAGATGACTTCTCTAATAAATTTTTCGTGACAAGACAATAATGTAACTTACAAATGATCATAAAATAGAAACAATTATAACAAACATGAAAAGAACTATACATGTGTAACACAAAGAGAAATTAAGAGGAATGGGGTTTTTACTTTAGATTTTGAGTTTTGATGGTTTGTATTATGTGGAGTTGTGAATTCAAAGTCACAGTGAAGTATGAATTGAAGGCTAAATGATAAAGACATAACTAGTAAGATATTGAGATTAATATTTAATATTTATGTATAGGTAAAAGTAGTAAATTACTATAGTCTTAATGGGTTATCGATTTACCAATGACCCAATATTAAAAA
>JAJOOO010008101.1:0-22876 GCA_029582685.1 Solanum piurae | reverse complement strand
GTGCACATCGCTCAATCGTCATCGGGAGTTGCCTTCCCGCATCACCCTTGGCCTGCACACATCGGTCATCCGACCTCGGGCGTGGCCCGCCCGAATCTCCCTTCGCCTGTACACAACGGTCAGCAGACGTCTGACGTGGCCTGCCCGCATCTCCATTTGCCTGAACACAATAGTCAGTCGACGTCGGACGTGGGTTGCCACTATCGTCCATGGCCTGCACACATCGGTCAGCCGACGTCGGACGTGGCTTGTCAGCATCATCTGTAGCCTGCGGTGCGCATCTGGCAAGTGACGTCAGACAATGGCAGGAAGCAGCAGCCAAGGGCTGCACGCATCAGCAGTGGCGTGTGCACATCGACTGGGCGACATCGTCGCCGGCTAACGGCAGGTAGCATCTGCCGTCGACCAA
Organism: Solanum piurae; assembly: GCA_029582685.1. NCBI lineage: Eukaryota > Viridiplantae > Streptophyta > Magnoliopsida > Solanales > Solanaceae > Solanum > Solanum piurae. Next base: position 22,467 of record JAJOOO010008101.1, on the reverse strand, counting down.
CTTCAGGCGTAGTCGGCCAGGCGGCATGGGTTGTGGATTGCCCGCATTGGCCGTGTCATGTGCACATCGCTCAGTCAACTTCGGCCGTGGACTTCCCGCATCGACCGTGGCCTGTGCACATCGCTCTATCGTCATCGGCCGTGGCCTTCCCGCATCACCCTTGGCCTGCACACATCAGTCAGCCGACGTCGGGCGTGTCCTTTCCGAATCACCGTTAGCCTGCACACAACGGTCAACCGACATCAGACGTGGCCTGCCCACATCTCCTTTTGCCTGCACACAACAGTCATTCGACGTCGGACGTGGGCTGCCACTATCGTCTGTGGCCTACACACATCGGTTAGCCGACGTCGAACGTGGCCTGCCAGCATCGTTCGTGGCCAGCACACATCGGTAAGCCGACGTCGGACGTGCCCTGGCCGCATCGTCCGTTGCCTGCACACATCGGTCTGCCGATGTCTGACGTGGCCTGGCCACAACGATCGTGACCTGCACAACTTGGTCAGCCGATGTCAGACGTGGCCTGCCCGCATCACTTTTAGGGGTTAATTTTAAAATTTTTGAATTTGAGGTAACTATATTTAATTTTTGAATTTGTGTGGTTAATTTTGTATTTTTTTTCATAATTTTCCTATTTTATATTAATTAATTACTAATTTTTTAGATTGGCCAAAAAAATGATTTTTTTGTTTTATGATATTGTTGAATTTAAGGTTTCTATATTTATTTGTGAATTTTTGGTGTTAATTTTATATTTTTCCTATTTTTTATTAATTAATTACTTAGTTTCGGGATTTACCAAAAATAATTAAAATTTAAAAAATTGTTGAATTGTTGAATTTAAGGTTACTATATTTATTTGTGAATTTTTGGATTTAATTTTATATTTATTTTTTTCATATTTTTCCTATTTATTATTAATTAATTACTCATTTATGAGATTTGCCGAAAAAAATAAAAAGTAAATAAATTTATTAAATAGTTTAATTTAAGGTTTCTATTTTTAGTTATGAATTTTTTGCGTTAATTTTTTATTTTTATCTTATTTTCCTTTTTTTCATTAACTTAAAAAAATGTTGGAAATATATTTTTATATATAATGAAGTTATCTGTGAAAGTTATTATGTGTTTGTACCTTAGAACGTGCATATTTGGGTCAAACGATGCCTACTCCTCTAAGTCAGAATCCGTACGACGGAATAAAGAGCTCCAATTGGGCCACGCATCGGACGAGGCATGTGGGCATCGGGCAAGCGGCGTCGGCCAACTGCAGGCGACATCAGCCAAGGACTGCACGCATCAGCCGGCCGTCACCAGCCATTGCTTGCGTGCATCGACCAACGACAGGCGACATCGGCCAAGGCCTGCAAGCATCAACTGTGGTGTGTGCACATCAGGCAAACGACGTTGGCCAACGACATGCTTGGCCTTGACGCATCAGCCATGGCGTGTGCGCATCTGTTGGGCGACATCGGTTGTGGCCTGTATGCATTGGCCAACGGCAGGCGGCATCAGCCAAGGCTTGCACTCATCAACCGTGGCATGTGCGCATCGGATGGGAGACATCGACCGTGACCTACACGCTTCGGCCATGCGATGTCGACCAACGGCAGACGGCATCAGCCAAGGCCTGGGAAAATCTGATGTGGCATGTGCGCATCTGGCAAGTGACTTCAGCCAAAGGCAGGGGGCATCAACCAAGGCTTGCACGCATCAGTCCTGGCGTGTGCGCATCGGCGTCGACCGAAGGCCTGCGACATCAGCCAAGGCCTGGGCGCATCTGATGTGGCATGTGCGCATTGGGCAAGTGACGTCGGCCAATGGCAGGCAACAGCAGCCGAGGCCTGCACGCATCAGCAGTGGCGTGTGCACATCGGCGCCGACTAACGGGAGGTATCATCTGCCAATTTTAACACACATCCGATGTCGACCAACGTCAGGCGTCATCGGCCAGGTGATATTGCTCGTGCACTGTCAGCATTGGTCGTGTCCTGTGCACATCACTCAACTGACTTCGGCCGTGGACTTCGCACATCGACCGTGGCCTGTGCACATCGCTCAATCGTCATCGGGAGTGGCCTTCCCGCATCGCCCTTGGCCTGCACACATCGGTCATCCGACGTCGGGCGTGGCGTGCCTGAATCTCCCTTCGCCTGTACACAACGGTCAGCAGACGTCTGACGAGTCTTGCTCGCATCTCCATTTGCCTGCACACAACAGTCAGTCGACGTCGGACGTGGGTTGCCACTATCTTCTATGTCCTGCACACATCGGTTAGCCGACGTCGAACATGGACTGCCAGCATGGTATATGGCCTGCACCCATCAGTCGGCCGACGACGCACGTGCCCTGGCCTCATCGTTCGTATCCTGCACACATCAGTCTGCCGATGTCGGACGTGGCTTGGCCGCAACGATCATGGCCTGCATAACTTGGTCAGCCGATGTCGGACGTGGCCTTCCCGAATCGCCTTTAGCGTGCATACAACGGTCAGCCGACGTGGGACGTGGGTTGCCACCATTGTCCGTGGCCGCACACATCGGTCAGCTGACGTCGGATGTGACCTGCAGCATTAACCGTAGCCTTCACACATCGGTCTGCAGAGGTCGGACATGGCCTGGCCGCATTGTTGTTGGACTGCACACATCGGTCAGCCGACGTCAGACGTGGCCTCCAAAACTTGTTCAGCCGACGTCGGACGTGGCTTGCTCGCATCGCCTTTCACCTGCACACAACGGTCAGCCGACGTCGAACTTGGCATGCCACTATCGTCCGTGGCCTACACACATCGGTCAACCGACGTCAGACGTGGCGTCCCAGCATCATCCGTAGCCTGCACACATCGATCTGCCTACGTCGGACGTGGCCTGGCCGCATGGTCCGTGGCCTGGCCGCATCGTCCGTGGCCTTTCGTCATCGTCCGTAACCTGCACACATCGATCAGCCGACGTCTAACGTGGCCTACCAGGATCGTCCGTAGCCTGCACACATCGGTCTGCTGACGTTAGATGTGGCCTTCCCACATCATCTGTGGCTTGCAATTGTTAGGCGAGCGACGTCGCACACGGCGACATTGGTCGAGGTCTAGTCGACAACATGCAGATATCTATGCCATACAAAAGTAAAAAATGTGTGAAACACCGTTCATGCATAGCAACATATTCATCTATTTTCCATAATCTATTTTAAACGTTTCCTCCTCTCGTGGTTTATTCGTACCAATCTTTATTATGTTTACAGTTCGTACGATATAGAAACATATTTTATTTTTACAAATATGTACTCTATCATTAGTTTCACATGTTTAGAAGTGTTTTCGAGAATCTTCATATTTTTCCTATATTTTATTATTTATTACTCATTTTTTATATTTACCGAAAAATAAAAATTAAAAAAATTGTTTAAATTGTTGAATTTGAAGTAACTATATTTATATGTTAATTTTTGGGGTTTATTTTATATTTTTTATCATAATTTTCCTATTTTTTATTAATTAATTACCAATTTTCTAGATTGGCCGAAAAAAATGAAAATTAAAAAAAAATTATGAAATTGTTGAATCTAAGGATTCAATATTTATTTGTGAAATTTGGCGTTAATTTTATATTTTTTACATCTTTTTCCTGTTATTTATTAATTAATTACTTAATTTCAAGATTTACCAAAAATTTTTGTTGAAGTTGTTGAATTTAAGGTTACTATATATATTTGTGAATTTTTGGATTTAATTCTATATTTTTTTTCCATATTTTTCCTATTTATTATTAATTAATTACTCATTTTCGGGACTTGCCGTAAAAAAAAAAATAATTTTTTTTATCAAATAGTCTAAATTAAGGTTTCTAATTTTATTTATGAATTTTTGGCGTAAATTTTATATTTTTATCATATTTTCCTATTTTTCATTAATTAATTAGTCATTTTCGGGGTTTAGCGGAAAAAAATAAAAGATTTAAAAAAATGTTGAAAACTATATTTGTATATATATAAAAGTTATTTATGAAAGTTATTATGTGTTTGTACCTTATAACGTGCATACTTGGGCGAAACGATGCTTATTCCTCTAATGCAGAATCAACGCAACGGAATAAAGAGCTCCAATTGGGGTACGCATCGAACGAGGCATGTGGGCATCATAGAAGCGACGTCGGCCAAAGGCAGGCGACATCAGCCAAGGCCTGCACGCATCGGACGTGGCATGTCCGCATCTGGAAAATGACGTCGACAACGACATACAACATCAGCCAAGGCTTGCACGTATCAGCCGTGGCGTGTGCGCATCGGCCGGGCTTCACCAACTGTTGCCTGCGTGCATCTGCCAACGATAGGCGACATCGGACGTGGGCCGCCACTATGGTCTGTGGCCTGCAGACATCGGTTAGCCGACGTCGAACGGAGCCTTCCATAATGGTTCGTAGCCTGATCACATCGGTCAGCTGACGTCGGACGTGGCCTCGCTACATCATTCGTGGCATGCAAACGTCGGTCTGTCGACGTTGGATGTGGCTTGGCCGCATCGTTCGTTGCCTGCACAACTTGGTCAGCCGACGTCAGACGTGGCCTGCCCGCATCCCCTTTAACCTGCACACAATGGTCAGCCGAAGTGAAACGTGGGCAGCCACTATTGTCCGTGGCCTGAAAACATCGATCAGCCGACGTCGAATGTGGCCTGCCGCATCGTCCGTAGCCTTCAAACATCGGTCAACAGAGGTAAGACATGGCCTGGCCACGTGATTTATTTCCAGGGTAATTGGGACGACCATTTTCCTTGAATCAAGTTTGCTTATAATAATAGTTATCACTAAAGTATCAAAATGGCTGCATTTAAATCTCTCTATGTTAGGAGGTGTAGCTCTCATATTTGCTTATTTGAAGTTAGTTATGTCACTTTGATAAGGTCCGAGTTGGTCCATGAGGCTATGGAAAATGTTTGACTTATTTATGAAAAGCTAATAACGGCTGAAAGTTGACAAAAGTCTTATACTAATATTAGAAGAAGAGATCTTGAATTTGATATTGATATTGAGTTTATTTGAAAATATCACCTATGAAGGGTGTGATGAGGTTTGGAAAGAAAAGGAAGCTTAGTCCCCGATATGTTGGCCCAAATCAGATGTTGGAGATGTATTAGGAAAGCTGCTTATGAATTGTAGTTACCTAATGATTTAGCATCGGTGCATCTAATATTCCAGGTCTCTTTATTGAAGAAGTGTGTTGGAGATCAGATGTCCATTGTGCCTTTAAAAAGCTTGAAAGTTAGAGAATGTCTTTTGTATGAAGAGGTTTCGCTTGAGATTTAGATTGTCAAGTCTGAAAGTTGAGAAATAAAGAGGTTGCTTCTGTGAATGTTCTTTAAAGAAATCAATTAGTTCAGGATGCTACTTGGGAGGCCGAAATTGATATGATGTCATGCTACTTGGGAGGCCGAAACCGATATGATGTCCAAGTATCGTCATATATTTCCTTACGCTCTTATTCTAGCTTGAGGTATTAGCTCCTCATGATTTATTCTTCCAGATTCAAGTGTCTTACTAATTTTCATGTATTCATATGCATGCATGTTTATGAAAAACATGACTTTTATTCTATGATATAGCTTGGCGTGATTTCTCCTTGTTTATATGCATTATGATGATACTTGCATTCATGAGGTTGTTAGTTTCTCTCCTACTCTATTCATGCTATTTTATGTCCTATTCGGGGACAAACATTCTCAAGGGAGAGATACTGTAACACCTCAAAAAGCTGAGTGGAGTTTCAATTGGAAAGTTCAGAAAAATATTGCAAAATTTCATCCTACGGATTGACGTTTGGGTTGTATGTATTTCTACAGATCCTAGCGAGAGTCTCATAGACATTGGGTATGATTTTTTGAAATTGACAAGTATTTGATATATGATCTACATATTGACAGGACGGTTCGTAGAATGGATGACAAGTCGTAGATGACATCCGTAGAAAGGTTTTACACTTAGTGAATTGGATGGATTTGCGATCTATGGGTAGGACCTAGGAGTCGTGATATTCTCTATGGGTCATAGAGTTTAATCGTGAAATTAAAGAAAGGAGCCACAAGATCAAACATCCACAAAATACAGTATCAAAACACATTTAATAGCTCAAAACCCTAAATATAAAGACATAACAATAGTCACAAAAGGTGGGCCACACCCCACCACAAAACAAAATCTATTTGTCCTCAAATGCAAGCAATAAAATATCCAAAAGTCAGTAAAAATAAGAAAGAGAGGGGGTAAAAAGGGATCCTGTCTAAACAGTCACTCCGTCTGTAGAGGCATCAGTGCCCGGTGCAACACTCTGATCTTGGGCATCAGTGCCTGGAGTCACATCAACAGTAGTAGGTCCACTAGGGTCAGCCAGGGTTGTGCTGCCAAAGAAGCCTGCACAACTACATCTATCATGGCCTCCTCAGTCTCCGTAAGGCCCTCATAAGAAGCCTCCTCAACAACCTCAAACAACTCATCATCCGTCTCTACCTCAGACTCGGGATCAGCTACCTTCTCAACTCGAAAATCATCTCTGGTGGTAGCCGGAGGCACATCTGGCTCAACTGGCATATCAGGGATCTCCACTGTCCCAAAAATAATGGACATGTCGGTGGACTTTAGCCGGTCCACATATCTTCTTAGTGCAATAATAGTTGCCTTTAGAGTTGTCACCTCCTTGGTGGCCCATTGTCCATGCTCACACACCGCTATCCTAGCCACAAGGGCATCAATGGTAGCACTCAATGGTGTCGTAGCATTAGCAAGGGCTGTTTGAATCATGCCCTAAATGGAGGCCTCAAGTTTGGCAGCACGACGATCGGCAGAATGGGCTAGCTGCCCCATTCGGAGTAATGCAGCTTGAGTGAACGGGCACCAGGAAACAGCAGCAGTAGCAGATCTGGGAGGCAATGGAGCAGCAGAGGAATCAAGAGTATCAAAATAAACAACACTAGAAGTACCTAAAGGCCCAGGGGCTAGAGTAGGCAACAGTGCTTATGGAGGTAATGTGTCTGTGTCCATAATCGGGGAAGAGTCCACCGAGGTTGCCTTCTTCTTCCCCGCCTCATATTTTAAATACTCCGCCTTGATTCTCTAGATATCAGTAGAAGATGTGGGAATCACTTCCATATCTTTCTTCTCATCTCTAGGAACCCGAGCCCTTATGCATAGCTCAGTGATCAACACCAGAAAAGGGAGAAAAGTTTGGCGTTGTTTGGCCCTCATGGCCATTTCCTACGCCACTATCATACCCAAATATATGCACTCTCGTGCGATGATCGAGCCAAGACAAGCCGCTTTTGTGTGGCGTAGGACGGACTCATTATGGGATAGCATGATAGTGTTGCTGATAAAACCAAACCAGTATCTCGCAGCTACATGTAGATCCTTATTTTCTATCAGAGCCCTTGCCTCCAACCACCTCGGAGTACCATCACATATGAGAGGGGCTAGCCAACTTTTCATGCGCTCCAAGGACTTAGTCTTTACCCTGTACTGGTGGGTGTCAGCAATGTTGTTGGTGCACTCCAATGCCTCATTTATATTAGTACTGTCACACAACACTTTCTTGCCCCGGACAACCACATAATCGACCGGCTCAAATTTGGCAGTCAGCTTCTTCCTTTGCAACACTAAGGCTCCGTAAGCGGTGTTGAACTCCCAGACCCAGTTTTGAATATAAGGACCTCGGGGTCAAGTGAACAACTGGAACTTGTGTGACTTTAGGCAACTCATAATTTCTAGATACCTGTCAATGAAACCATCTATCGACAATCGCTTCTCCTCTATAATTGTCCTCAGCCCCTCAGTCTTTAGTCTATTCATAGACCAAGGAGGAGGACCCTCTACCGGTGGTTCTAGTACCAAGGCCTGTGCTGGAGCAGGAGGAGTAGTAGTGGTAGCTTGGGGAGTCCTGATCCTAGACGCATCATTCATCTTCTTGGAACGTAGCTCTGCCCTCTGTGCTACTAGTGACTCATCCTGCTCAGGCTTAAAAGTTGCAGCCTGATGCTTCTAGTTCACACCCTCACTCTCAGAAGTAGTGAGGTGAGCAACGTAGATACCTTCACTGTCGGAGCTGGCCTTCGGTGACACATGTTCCTTCCCTCTGTCCTTTCCTTTCCCACTAGTTGTGGGAAGTTTGGTGGCCTTGGCCCTGAATGCAGCTGCATCCTCATTGATTTTTTTCCCTTTGGCCCTCTTACGGGGAGGCGTGTCCCTACCAGCAACCTTTGGTCTCGCCATGTCTGCCTAAACATAAAAAAGAGTTAGAAACAATTCAAGCAGAAGCATAGAAAAGTAGTTGTAGACAGACTCGTCGAACAAGTCGGTGAGTCGCCGAATCTCTTTGGTGAGCCAGATCGGGCTCGCCAAAAGGATTGGCTCAAAATTTTCTCAGAAAAATGGCATGTCGGTGATGGGAAGTCCTTTTCACTGAATCGATGACAACATTCGGTGAGCAAGGATTAGCCCACCGAAAGTTATAGTGCATTATAGGGATTAGGGGCGCAGAAAAGGGCGATGAAGGAAAACCTTTGGCGAGTCACCGAGTGCACTCGGCGAACTCCGGCTTCTCGCCTAAAGTTATAGGACATAACTCACAATTAAGCATGAAATTAAAGGCGATATGGGGGAATTCGATGAACCGTCGAGTGGTTCGGCAAGCTCGACCCACCTCACGAAACGGCTCAACATGCCTACTTCAACCCCAACTCCCAAATTCAACCCCGCAGTTTTGATCAATTTTAAGGCACAAAACCTTAGGAAATCAACATTATAGGCATTATAGGCACGATATTCAAATTAGCATAGGCACACACATACACAATTATGATCAGAGAGGTCCAGCACACATCACTAAGACAAAATCAATTGCAAATGAGTCAAAATCGCAAAATAAAGATTCAGGGTTCGGGAAACCAACCATAAAAGCCAAATAGATACTTTGAATCACTAGGCGGCAAACAAATCCAACTCCAAACACAAGTCCGACGACTAAAATGTGATAAAAAATGCAAGAAATATGGAAAATATTGTGCGGGTGTGAGTTTGGGAAGTTTAAAAGTGAGGAAAAGTGAAAGAGTTTGAAAGTTTAAACCTTTGACCTTCAAAAACTGTCAAGTTTTTGCCTATTCGGCGACATAAGTTTTGCTCATTGACCCACTCGGTGACACACCGAGTGGATACTTACCTCGCCAACATGCCAAGTGGGCACTTACTCGCTGAGTTTTACAGGACCTCCAGTTAATGTGGGGGTCCAAACGGCGGACAAAGTCATGATTGCCGACTTGGTCGACGATTCGCCAATACGCTTCTGGGCTCGCCAAGTTTTACAGACTCCAATTTCAAAATGTCTTGAGTCCAATGGCGGTTCAATTTGGGCTCAATTCGGTGAGTCACCGACTTGACTTTTAGCTCGCAAACCTGCAATTTCCAAACACCTTCCACACTTTGACCTGCATAATCAACACACCATTATTTCAAACTTAAAAAGAAAGAAAATAAAACTTGGGTTGCCTCCCAAGAAGCGCCTTAGTTAACGTCGCGGCATGAGCAAGTCCACGCTCAAACCTCATTCTTGGGGTTGGCCATAGTATCACTAGGCAAACCCCATTGTTGTCTCGGATTTAAATGAGATGAAATATGACCTATTTGGGTATCCAACTATTTGATCGATACTGAATGGGAGGTAACCGTGTGGCTAAGGGTCAACACATCTTCTTTCATTTCTTTCAAAATCTTGTATGACCCCTCAACTTTGTTGAAGATACAAGAAAGCATATCCTCCGATCGACCTCCTTCAGAAACCTTTGTCGTTTGGCGCTCATGGAGAGGAACATATATATCCTTCTCCCTATCTCTCTCTTTCCAAGTGGGGTTATGGTACCTCCACTCTCGATCACGTCCTTCCAACCTTCATCCCTGCTCCAACCTTGGTTACCACCAGGCCTCGGGTAGTTTGCACGATAACCACCACCTTGGTTGGCTAGGAAATTCACTTCTTCATTGTACAAAGCCTCAAACTTGGCCTTATCAAGATTAACACACCCGACACCCATAGCATTGCTACTTCGAGCACCAGCTCCCATGACATTTTTGGACAAAATGTCAAGTTGTGTCATGTTCTTGGTCATGTTCTGGTCCCTCTCTTTATCTTTCTCCCTCTGCTCCTTGGTCAATTTAAACATGAGAGGGGAGACATGATCTACACGGGTGTACCAAGCCCGAGTGATTGTGGTCACGCCATCCAAGAGCTGAGCTGCTATAATATAAGGTTGCTGCATTAAACCTCCAGGAGAGAGTTGGTCAGCAACACCCTTGTTTACCGAATCAAGACTTCGGTAAAAATACTGCAGCAACATGTTGGCAGGCAAGCCATGAGTTGGACATTGGAGCATCAACTTCTTGAATCGTAGCCAAGTCTCATGAATTGGCTCGCCCTCCAGACGCTTGAAGCTCTGAATGTTGTCCCGAAGAGTCATCATCTTCGAATGAGGGAAAAATTGCACTTGAAATGCGGTGACCAGCTCCTCCCACGAAGTGATTGATTCTCGTGGAAATTCAGCCAGCCACTTACATGTTTCTCCCATCAAAGAGAACGGGAAGAACCTCAATCAGACCGACTCTTGGAATATGTTCTTAAAGTAGAACGGTCTGCAAACATCCATAAAGTTTCTAATATGCTCATCAAGATCCTCATGAGCAAAACCACCGAACAACCCCTTCAATTGCAAGAGCTGCAACATAGTACTTGTGATATGGAACACCGCATTCGCTTCGGCCGGAGGCAGGCGAATTGCACCAATTCCACCCATAAGATGGAGGTCATTAGAATTAGGCTCGTTGGCATCATTGAGGTTTCCGATGTCATCTTGGTGACTTACTTGGCTACCATTGCTTCCATTCACACTCATACTTCCTATTTCAAAACACAAACAAGCAAAACAAAACTAAAACTAAGGTCAACTATGACAAACAAGAACAAAATTCAACTTAACTAAAGAATCTTAACCAACACCACTCCCTAGCAACGACACCATTTTGATTTAATGTTTCAAAGATACTTCATTCAGCTCTAAGTGTCAACGAATGCTAGTCAGTATATAACCCAACTAAATGAGTTGCGGTAAATTCTACAGGGAGTGGTACGTGTTTAAGATTCAATAGAAAATTACGAATATATTCAAGTCAATCATAGGAATAGGTATTTACGAATAAAAAAATGATTCAAATTAAAGGGTGACACAAGTGTCAAATAACATGGGGTGTTGAATGTAATTATCAACTACAACAGCAGCAAAAAACATGAATTAACAAGTAATGAGACGGGTTCTTGGGATGTGATTGGATTATAGGCTAAGGTAGACAAATGGGTAATTGCAATTGTTAGTAAATAGTTGTAAATCAGTGAATAAGCTAGACTTTAGTGGGGATAAACTTTCTCTCGAACGATATACCCCGAATCAAGTTGGTTTCTCTTGAACACCAACAAGCAACAATTAAGAACAGCCTATGCTTTAGTCCATTCACTCTCTCGAGCTGAATGTGTGGAAAAGGATTTAGGATTCACTTTCTCGAGCTGAACCCTTGACAACCAAATACACACAGACCATCAATTCAGTAATCTTGGTTTTGAAACCTCTCTCGAGCAAGCCAAAAACACGAAGGTAGAGTTGCATTTGCAACTACAACCCTTTAAATTAAACCACAATTTCTTATTAAAATCACTTGTAAACAACATTTAAACTATTAATTTACAATACCCATAAGCTAAATCAACCCATAATCACACCCCAAGAATTGGGGTTTTAGCTAGACATCACAAGAAGGTAGAAATCGTTACCAAATTGTGTTTCCATCAACTGGGTAAGATTAATTTCTTCTTTACAAAGGTCCAAGTTGAAGAATCTCAACAACCCATTTCCAATTTCCCAAAAATGGAAAACCTCAATTCTTCAAAGCTATGGAAAAGTTTGTCAAACTGAAATTCTATATTCTGAAAACTGATAAAATGATCACTGATACTAAACTAAATGTTCAAAAACGTATTTATAGTCGCTAAAAATATGTTGCGAAGGAACATTCGGCGCAGTAAGTCAGGATCCCCGATCAACTCGGCGATCTTCCTTTGCTCAGTTACATCGCCTTTTTTCTTTGGCCTTCAACATTCTCAAGTTCTGTAACTTTGGGTGATGCAACACTGCATCGCAGAACCGTTCGGCGACATGCCGACTGCTCCTTCCTCTCGCCGACTTGATTTTCTCCTTCAGGGTTTGGCACATTGAAACTTTAGGCGAGGTAATAGCCACTCAGAGACTCACCCAATGGATTAGGCGATCAACTTGCCTTCTTTTCTTCATTCTTTCAGTTGCCTTGTTCCTTTTTTCCCATTAGTGTCCATGCTTTGTTCCTCAATCCAAATACCTGGAAATCAAGGATTTTACATCAGTTATTAGCATAAAAAAGCATTTGAGGACAATAAATATATCTAAATAAAGCCCTAAATAAGTCTAAATTGTGGACTCTTCAAGTTTGCAAAGGCCCTATGCGATTTAGGTAAAAGTATAAATCTGATGCCGCTAGCCATTTACAAGCAATTGGGCTTGGAGGTTCCAAAGCCCACCACGATGAGGTTGATGATGGAAGATAGGTCAGTGAAGTGGCATGAAGGTATTTTAGGTGATGTGCTCATAAAAGTAGATAGTTTCATTTTTCCGGCAGACTTCGTGATTTTGGATTGTGAAGTAGACTTTGAGGTTCCCATAATTTTTGGAAGGCCATTTTTTGCAACAGGTTGAACTTTAATTGATGTTTAGAGTGGAGAGCTTAAATTGAGGCTCAACAATGAGGAGGCAAATTAAAGTTTAAGATATGCAGGTCTATGAAGCAACCACAAGACATGAATGTGGTGTCTCTGATAGAGGTTTTTTATGAAGGGGAGCTATGAGCTTCTAGTAAGGAAAGGTTTGTTGTTGAAACATTGGCAGTCGTGCTAATGAATTTTTGCAGAAGGCTTCCGAAAGGATTATGTGGAGACTGTGAATGCTCTACAGGTCATGGGGTAACATTTTTATGCTCCAAAGAAATTAGATATGGACCTGAAAAACAGGCCAACTCCTCCAGCAAAGGCATCCATTGAGGAACCGCCTATACTTGAATTGAAACAGTTACCCATTCATCTAAGGTATATCTTTTTGGTTACTAATAACACTTTTCCAGTCATTTTGGTTGCAGATCTGAATGATGAACAGGTGCAAGCTGTGGTAAGAGTCCTGACAAGGTACAAAAAGCCTATCGGATGGACTATTATTGATATCATTAGGATACCTCCGAGTATTTGTACTCACAAAATCCAACTCAATGAGGATTACAGCCTGAGCATAGAGAACCAAAGGAGGTTAAATCCACCAATGCATGTCACGACCCATGGGTACCCCCTATATGTAACAAGGCGTAAAGGACCCCGAGAGGCCTCATACAAGCCACTGAGCATATCATAACATAAAGTAATAGAAAATGGTGCAAAAATTTAAAACATTTCAAAACAATCAAAGTCTTTATAAAATAAGCGGAAGTATATTAGAATTTTCTCAAACCATCTAACCAACATGAATAAATCTTGGGACGCAGCCCATATAATAGTCCAAACATAAAAGAAAGGCATAAAGGAAAAAGGGTGGTCCAATCCTCGAATGCTATGTGGACTCACCAAATCTTCACTCCTTGATCAACTATGAACCTAGCTACGAGTGTGACAATCAATGTTGTCGGACCCTACATTTTTATAAGAAATGTAGGCAAGAGTATGCGTTAGTACAAACATGTACTAAATCTGAGCTAGCATAGACAGCATAAGCATAAAGGTTAGCCAATATAAACCATAAGCATAATCAATGCACATAATTCATTATCATAATAAGGAACACTTCTCAAGCAACCTTACTTATCCTTAGTCAAGACTTGGGCCAGCCGCCTCTAGTCAACTTACCTTATGAAAGGCATCTCATGCAACAATCCTAGCTATTCATTCTTCGTAACATAGTTCATAGTGTTCATATGTCACGACCCAGGGGTACCCCCTAGATGTAACAAGGTGTATAAGACCCTGAGAGGTCTTATAAAAAACACTTAGCATATCATAGCATAAAGTAATAGAAAATAGTGCGGAAATTTAAAACTTTCCAATACAATCAAAGTTCCTAAAACGAAGCGGAAGTCTCTAACTCTTGTCTCAAACCATATAATACTTGAATAGTCTTGGGACACAGCCCATACAAAAAGTTCTAACATAAAGGAAAGGTGATCAAATCCTCGATTCTATGAGGACTCACCAAATCTTCACTTGCTTGCTCTACTATGAACCTAGCCACGAAGATGGAAGTCAATATCGCCGGACCCTACGTTTAATAAGAATGTAGGCAAGAGTATACGTTAGTACAAAAATGTACTAAATATGATGGCTACATTAAATCATCAACATAGCATAAGATAGGTATTAGTCAACATAAGACATATACCATAATCATAAGAGACATCAACATAAGTCATAAGCATATTCAATGCACATAAATCATCATATCATAAGAGGAACACTTCTCAAGTAACCTCAACTTGTTCGTCTAAATACATGCATCATTCAGTTTATAAAGGCGACAAGTGTAGTCAACCTAAAAGACATCAGTATGATTTCATAATGGCTATATCAAGTCCTAATGTGGTCATAGGGATGTCTGATGTCCTATTCCTCAGCTAATGGTAGTTGGACCTCAAATCAATCTTCAAAAATATTGTCGCATCCTAAATTCGGTCAGATAGATCATCAATCTTAGGCATGGGGTAATGGTTGCTTGTTGTCTCCTTATTCAATTATTTATATCCAATACACATATGCATCGTATCGTCCTTATTAACAAAGAAAATGGGAGCTCTTAAAGGTGTTATACTGGGCCTGATGAACCCCTAACCCAATAGCTCTTGAAGATGAACCTTGAGCTATTTGAGCTTCGTATAAGCCATCTGATATAGCGCAATAGAAATAGGTTGAGTACCAGGCTCAAACTCAATAGCGAAATAAATAGCATGCTCTAAGGTAGTCTAAGTAGGTCAGTAGGAAACACATCTTTAAATTCACAGACATAAGCCAAATAAGACAAACACCCGCTAGGCACTAGACTACGAGGCCAAAAAAAAGATATAACCACAACCCTTGTTCTACTAATGAAGCACTCACTACCAAAAAAATGTCTTTTACCCACAGTTATTTTTCCACGGTTTGACAAACCGCGGTAAAATCATCAAAATAAATGAAAATTATTTACGGGTAAAAAGTTGAAGCTAAAATATCGTGGCAAAATCAGGCGGGACTTAAAATTTCTCTCCCTCCCTTATGTTTTTTCATTTCCCCCATATTTGTCTTTTTACATCATCTTTCTTAATCATTCCCACCAAAAAAAATTACCAAAATGGAGAAGAAAGAAACCAGCACTCAAATCTCTCAACAAAGCTGGAGTACTTCTTCACCGTTCGAAAATTCGACTGCGTCAAATAGTAGCAGAAAGTAGTAAAATCATTTTCAGGTAACAAATCTCTGCTACCCAAGATTTTCAAGTTAATTTTTTGTTCAATTTTCAATGGGTTTCTTTGAGGGTTTCTCTTTGTGCAAAATTTCTTTTACCTTTGATGGGGTTGTAGGATTTTAGGTAAATATACTTGTAGTTATTGTTTTTAATTTGTTCAATCAGTTCTTTAGTGAAAAAGCTAGAGAAAACTTGTTATGGGTTTGTAAAGAAAACTTTTTGTTGGTTTTGCTTGGAGAAATCAGATGCTGGCTATTTCTCTTTGTCATGGTGATAAATTGCCTAGTATTTTCTTTGTGTTTATGATATACCATATTGTTTATATTGTTGCTTTGGTTTGAACCATGGTCAAATATTTTGATGAAATGCGTCTAAATTAAGCAAAGTGGATAATCTTGAGGAACTAGCTTGGGATTTAGGCTTACGTGGACAAGTTAAATTATCCTAACTATGTGATTTTTAGGGGAATTTAAGTAAAATTTTTGGTTTTCGTAGTAGCTTTGAATTAACTGACCATATAGTGCAATATTGTTATTTACCTTCTTTTTTACATTTCCTTGTTGGGATTAATTAGTCACTGGCTAAATTGGTATGTTATGTTAATATATTTTTCACCTGTTTTTTGCTAATATGTTTTGCTAAACTATTGTAACCCGAGAGTATTATGCTTGGCGTAATGGAGTTGATTGGGAGCTCTATGAGATAAATCTTATCTTCACTATTGATTAAAGTCCCATTTGGTGGTTGTTCTATCCTTGATATCCGTCTCCCTGTCAGCGAATACTTGTCAGGTAACTTCAATTATGTGTTTGAGCCTGAGTTTGAATTCTGTGCTTTCAAAATGAACATCTGAAACAAGTTCATCAGTCTTAGGACAAGTCACTAGTGCTTTGATGTTTGTCTTAAGCAAATGTCTTGTTTAGCATCAGATTTTTCTATCAGTAATTTCTATTTTTTAGTAGTGACTCAAAAGAACACTACTCTCGAGAAATACAAAAATCATTTAACTATTGTGAATAAGCAAATTTTGAAAGTTTGACAAAAGAGTGTATAAGATAAACATAGCTCTTACTGTTTATATTAGAGAGAGAATTAATGTCGTTTTGTTTTAATTGTCTGATTGACTTGATCAAGATGATTTGAGATGATCCATATGTGCATTCATTGACTCTTCTATGTGAATCTGTAAATCTGTCATTAGCTTCGTCCTCTTCAGTTGGTTCAAACATGTCTATTCCTCTTGTACTCATAATCTCTTAGGTAAATGGATGGAAAATGGTATTCAGAAACAGGTTTCTTTTTACCAATATGTGAAAGATTTGAACTTGTGAGTCCACCAGGGGTGAGGAACAGAACATAGTGTGTATTCAGTGAAGCAGCCATAATTGGAAACCATAGCTGAAGAAAGTCATACATAACCAAATCTAGTTTCAAAGTATTAAGAATATGGAGAAAACTAGGTTGTGACATGTCCATGGCATTTTTTTAGAGTGGACATGAGGTGGGGTGGGAGGCCATTTGGGGTGTGGTAGTGAGGAGGATGTTTTGGAAGATTTGGAAGGTGAATTTATACTATCTCTGCTTAGAACATTATCGGAATATTGGTCGCTTAAGCTTCCTATTATTTGAAACCACCTTCCTAATAGTTAATTCAAACACTAGTAATTTTGAAACAAACCAAATTGACCCAAGCAACTTCCTAATACTACCATTTTAGGCTAGTGAGCTATGTCCATTATTCCAAATTACCCACTCCCTTTATTTCAATTTATGTTGCTTACTTTCCATTTTAGTTCTCCTATAAAAATAATGTTACTTCTTTGTGTTTAGTAAGTATTTAATTCTTAGACTTCTATTCTATCCCTAATGACACTCCATTATAAAAATGTCATAGCATTTTTAAGACAAAAAGATTCATCGTGTACTTTTGATATGTTTTTGATTTTTTGATTGTTACTGTGATTTTATTGATTGCTTCAGATTGGAGACTGCCAGTGCTTTGATGTCTGGTTTTAGCATCCCACTAAGACGTCTCTTGGTGGGTTCGATTTTTCTTGATTCGGGTCACAACTTTGAATGTCTCCTTTTGGGATCAAGGTATTATAGAACTCTATTTTTTTCATACTGATCTGCTTTATTTTCTTTTAGTTCTGGTATTATTTTATTGTTTGCACTTTGAAATTTGTTTCTAATTGTATCTCCACTTAGATGAACTAGAAAATGACACAACTAAGACCCTCTTTCTCAGGATTACTTCTATATTTTGCCTGTTATGTGTGAATTGATCGAAATGGGGGAAAAGGATTGTCAATTTTGCAGAAGTGTTATATCAGCAACCTTAAATTGATGTCTGCCTACTCGTCTCCTTGTTTGATTGTTTTATCTTTTATTTTAAATGTATATCTGATATTGTCTTCTGGACATGTGTCAAACGGTTGATCTTGGATTTCTCTGCTGATTTGTTGAGTTCTTGCTGAAATTTCTATTGTAGTTCGACATATGTTTTGGTCGTATATGGTAGCATTACGAATTTTATGCCTTGAGCTATTCAACTGTGTAAATGTATACATCCTCTTGCTGTTCATTTTTCAATTAGGTAGGTTCCTCAACATGCATCAACTTATATAATCCCATGTTACCTTGTGGATATGACAGTGAAGAATCTTATTAAGCCAATGAGAAGTTCACCTTGAGCAAAACTATCTATTTAAATTGGTTTATCTAGCTGTGTGCATAAATTAGGAATCTAACTTGTGTTTCTTGGTTGGGGTGCTTTATCATTTCTGTGAGGTCTAACTTGTTTCATGGTTGCTTTTGAAACTATCAAGAACCTTGCTGCTCAAGGGAAATGAAAGAAAAGACCTTGGAAATATATCATATGCCTTGGTGGTGCCAAAAAATATGGATGCCAATGTATCTTTAGTTCTTGCAATAAGTCCATTTTCATCTTGTGCCATATAATTTGTGAATGATGGTTATTAGTGAATGCTTATTTATTAATGTATTGGTACCAGCATAATGCTGGGAAACAATTGTAATTTTTTTTTAAAAAAAAGTTTATGTTTGCCACGGTTCAACCGTGGCTAATGTATAATTCCTCATATTGACTATGCCTTATTTACCCATGCAACGACCGTGGCTATAATTAATCAAACCGTGGTTAAATAAATGTTACCACGGATGTCAAAACCGTGGCTAACTTGCTCGTGATGCCCGTTATGGGCACGCTTGCGATCGTGGCTAAAGTATCGTGGCAAAGTGCAGTTAGCCACGGTTTGAGTCCCATTTAGTCATGTGTGGCTAATACACGCATTTTTTATAGTGACTACCATACCACTGGGGGAATACTATGAACGGCTAAGATAATGATGTTAGAGAAGTAATCTAAGACCATACGGTAGGGGAATAACCAGTCCATACCTTGAATTACATTGAGGTCAAGTACATAAAGCAATGTATGGTCAGTCGGGATATCCCACCCCTAGATAGTAACTAAACAGGATCAAAATTCATGATCCACTACGAAAGACTAACCTACAGGGGTCAACACACGCAACAGCGATGCCATGGTCTTAGAGCTCATACTCATACGAGAAGCATAATACAAAGACACATAAGAATAGGTAGACCCTAGATCAAATAAAGTTGAAGTGGGTTTATGGTTGATGAATCCTAGATTTTGACTCATTTGGGGCTTGTTTTTTTAAAGCTTATTGTCCTCAAATGCCTAAATTATGCTCTAAATTGATGTTAAAGTGTTGATTTGTAGCAATGAAGGCAAAGGAGCAGGCAAGGACACTACCGGGCAAAAAGAAGCTAAAAAGATGAAAAAGGTTGAAGATAATAAAAGCTGAGAATCATCAAAGCCACTCGGTGACTCGCTGAGTGGCACTTCACCCTGCCTAAAGTTCCAGACTGCCAACCCTGGGAAAAAAGACAACTTGGCGATGAGTTTGGACCTTCACCGGACCACCGATTGGATCAGTGACACATTCTGGATCCCCTAAAGTTACAGAGCCTTAAGGATAAAAAGCCAAGGAAGATCGGCGATGAGATGGAGCTATTGGCGCATCACCGACCACCGGACATACCTCGCCTAATGGTCCCTGTAGCCAAAATTTGGGAAACTATAATGAATTTTAAAAAGAGTTTTAAGGAGTCCTGATTTTATTTTCCAAGTTCAATTTTAGTTTTCTTCTATTTTTGAGAGTTCTTGGAGTATTTCTCCATTGGAGAACAACTTTGAAGGGGTTTTCAAGTAGATTCGAAGTGGGTCTTTGATTTTTAGGACTTTGGATCATTTTAAAGACATGGATTACATTACTCAGACCATGGAGAATGCTTTTGCTGTTGATTTCTATCCTTTTATGATACTTGCCTAAAATCCCAATTCTTGGGGTGTGATCATGTGATTATTTGTCTAATTTTATTATGGGTATTGTTTTTAATAATGTAAATATTGTTTTAATGTGGGTTTGATTGATAGTTGAGTAGAAATATATAAATTGTATTTGCAAATACAATTTTAACTTTGTGTTTTGGGCTTGCGAGAGAGAGAGGTTCTAAACCCAATGTTATCGATTGATGATTGTTGTGTATGGGTTGTTGTGGGTTCAACTCGAGAGAGTGAATCTTAACTTGATCCTACCTATCTAGCTCGAGAGAGTAGATAAATTAAGATTTTGGGTTGTTCTAACTGTTAAGCTTGTCGAGGTTCGAAAGAACTCACTTGAATCATAATAGTTGTTTGAGAGAAAGCTAGTGCACCTATAGTCTAGCCTACCCACATATATTCAGCAATTTATTAATAAACTTCAATTCCATATAGCGAAATTAGCCTATTATCAATCACATCCCGAGAATCCCTTCCTACTTGTCTAATCCCCTATTTTAGTGATTATTGTAGTTGTTAATTGACAGTTTAAACCCCCCATATGACATTCACTTTCAAACCCTTAACTTACCTTGTTTGATTTCGACAATGTCTACTTCTATAACCGACTAAACCATAAGATTTACTTTCTAACTGAATTCGATACGGTATCGCTCCCTGTGGGTTCGACCTCAAACTTTCGTTGGGTTATATACTAGATTAAGATTGCCTACACCTAGTATTGGATAAGGTCTAGTTGAGAATTTATCAATTGCATTACAGAATCATTCATGCAATTACATGGTATGATGCCTCACTCTCTCCCCTGACCCTAACCTCGACCCCTAGCTGGAGGTGCTGCTAGTGGAACTGGCGGAGCTGTCTATGGAGCGAGAGCAATCCATCTACATAAAGAGTAATCTCTAGCATAGTGATCCAACTCTTCCTAATCAAAGAAACTCTGATATGATCTACTCCCAGAAGAACGGCCACCACAGCCTAAATCACAAGATAAGCACACATGAGTCTGACTAGATCCAACCTCACTCTGGCTATACCAGTCACCCTCTGAAGTCTACAATGACCTGCAGAAAAAGTTATGGAACCCTACTCCAACCTGTAGAACTGATCACGTAGATTATATCTGACACTACGAGGAATAAACATGGCCAAGAAGGCCTCTGAAAAATTGGTCTAGGTGACTTAAGGAGACCCAACAAGCCTAGTCTCAAAGAAGGTACACCAACAGTGCATGTAAGGCCCATCTAGCTAGTAAGTAGTGAAGTCGGATCCCCTCAACTCCACTAAGCCCAAAGTATAAAGTTGCTCCCAGCAAGTGGTTAGAAACTCATGGTCATCCTCACCCACAACCTAGAAAACCTAGGAGGTGCAAGATTAAGGAACACTTCAAACATCTTCTGCTCCTCTAGCGGCATAGCTCTGGCCGCAATATCAAGTTGGGCACCCCCAATGAAACCTAGGCCCGAGATGCCTTTGTTGCAGGTCTGGTGCTAGTGTTGGTGTTCGTTCAGGTGTTGGAGTTGCAGAGCTATGGATGTTGAGAAATATAAGAAGAAACATACACGTAGAAAATTAAGAAAAATAAGAAGAAAATTAAATAAATTATATCCGGAATATAAACAACTCAATGTCACAAAAACTGATAACGACAAATTAAATCAATTAATAGATAATATATCTAAAATAGAATATAAATATATTCAATATTTAAAGATACAATGAATAACGAGAATAACGAATATAGACAAAAACTTACTGAAATAATTATAGCAAAAAGACAAGAATTGAGATATAGGCAAAATAGACTTAACAGTAATATATTTGCAGGAGTTTGTCACAAATCTATAATAGCACAGAGAAAAACTATTTTATATCTACAAATACAAATAGAAAACTTAGAATATAAACTACAACACAATTTATAAATGAATAAAGAAGAATATGCAATAGACGAAAAAACATATGAAAACTATGACGGATTAAAAATAAAGATAATATTTTCTAATCTAGGAAGGAGATATAAGAAAATAGGTGACAACCTAAGTTTAATGTTAGAAAAAGAAACAGTAAAATTAGAAGATAGTTTAACTGCTATGGTAAGAATAACAAAAGAAAATGAAGAAATAGATAGACAAAAAGAAATTGAAAAATAAAACATCAAGCAAAATAGTAAGTACAACAATTAGAAGAAATAAAAAATACTAAAATAATAGAACTAGAAAAAGAGTTGGCAATATTAAAATAAATGTATGAAATTAAACAGAAAGAAAAAGAACAAAAAACAAAATTAGCAAATGAGATAAATAAATTTAAAGAAAAATTGCAATTAGAAGAAGAACTAGAAGAAAAAGAAGAAAATAACCAAGATAATCTACCTGAAATAAGAATTGATGAAATAAACGACGATGATCTAGATAAACAACATTCAGAAACAAGCGAAACATATACGGAACTTTTAGCAAACATAGATAATACAAAAAATTTAGAAGTA
>JAJOOO010008099.1:0-30456 GCA_029582685.1 Solanum piurae | reverse complement strand
GAAGATGAAGGAAAAAAAGATTATTGGCTAAAAAGAAAAAAATGGGGCCCACTTATTCTTTTTCTCTTTAATTTTTGCTATTTACGCGCAGTAAATTTTTTGACTTGCCACGTCAGCTGTTTGGGTGCATTTAAATTCACTTGAAAAGAGATAAGGGGGGTAAATAATTACCCGTAAAGTTAAAGTACTAAACTAAGTTTTGCTGCCAAGTTCAGGGGGGATTTTATGTATTTTCCCATAAAATTTCAACAAAAATAAAAAAATATATGAGTAAATCATGGCCTGCAACATAATTTATCCAAAATAATAAAAATTTAATTCAACTATAAGTCAATAAAAGTGACCGTGCTAGAACCACGAGATTCGAGGGATGCCTAATACCTTCCCCTCGGTCAACAAAATTTCTTACTTGAATTTCGAGTGTGCAGACCAAACAAAGAGTCATTTCCTTTTGATTGGGGATTAAACAAAAGATGACTTGGAACACCAGAACTCAATTCCAAGTGGCGACTTTGAAAAGTAAATATAATCCCAAATAAACATTCACTTAAATTGGAAAAACCCTACCGCCGTGCTAAAAAGGAGTGTGACATCTCTGACAACTCTGCTGGGGACAATATAATCCCGAGTGGACAACTCGAGCCAGGAAGGGGCAACTTATCGGTAGCAACGTTATTCCAACTTCGTTGCTGGTCCAACTCCACCTAAAACGTGCGATTAATAATCCTTCACTGGGTGTCAAGACACTCCAACTTTATCTCAATAGAAAGTAGAATGCATAGCTGCATTTCTATGACTGTGTGTGAATGTGTTCAGAGACTTATAGAGGTTGTGCAAAAGAAAATAATTTAATACAATTCAAAAATATAAAATCAATAAATGAGCAGCATGTAGCACATTAGGTCATCAAACACAATATATCTAATAAAATACAATAATAAAATTAGGTAAAAACCAATATAACAAAACTCGAATTCTGGTTATTTCCCAGCAGAGTCGCCAGAGATGTCACACCTCTTTTTAGCACGGCGGTAGGGTTTCTTCAATTTACGTGACAATATTGATTAGGGATTATATTCACTTTTTCAGAATCACCACTTGAAATTGAGTTCTGGTGTTTCAAGTCACCTTTTGTTTAATCTCCAATCAAAAGGGAAATGACTCTTTGTTTGGTCTGCAAACTAGAAATTCGGGTAAGAAATTTTATTGACCGAGGGGAAGGTATTAGGCATCTCTCGAGTCCCGTGGTTCTAGCACGATTGCTTTCATTGACTTATACTTGAATTAAATTATTATTTTTTTGAATAAATTATGTTGCAGGCCATGATTTGCTCATATTTTATTTTATTTTTGTTGAACTTTTATTCGCCTCAACCAAGATGTGTAACTGCATTGTTGGTCTTGACATTTGGAGACATAACTGTCTTCTTTGCATCACACTTAATATTAATCTATAAATTTTCACTTTAAATTAATGAAAGTTATTTATATTTTTAAACAAGGTGCGTCACCGCATCCTTGAATTTCTTTTATTGTTCTCATTCTTAATTGAAACCAATATTTCTTTTAACATGCCTAAACCCCATCTAATGTTATAAGAAAATATTAAATCAAATCAAATAAATCTAAACTTCTAGGATACAATATAAAATTTTGGATTATTTTGTGTTCTTTTATTTTTATTTACTCTTAAAGTTAACGTTAAAATTAAGCCTACACATATTATATTTTTATTTTTTATCTTCAAATTAATGGAAAAATTAGGCATACTCATATTGTACTTTCTTATTAATCCAACAAAACAATGACGAATTGCTAAAATAAATCTCATTCTTTGTTTAATAAATAAAACAACAATAATTTTTTGAGCCCAATAATTCCTACTTTATCATTATTAGCATCGAAATCAAGAAAAGAACAACGTCATGACTCATTCATTTTAAGACATCACAACTAATGAAAAAAAATATATAAAAATAATCACCAAATAAAGCTACTTTCATTCATTAAAAAGATATAACACTTAACACATTCTTCATTTTAATGAAATTATGAATAAAACAAAAGTGTAAGAAAACTTATCATAATAATTACATCAAATTCCATAAATAAATTAAAGAGATAAGGTAAAGTTGAAACTTAAATGAAGAAATAAGAATCGCAAAATCTGGACCAAACCTCGATTAGAACGCTCACCAAGCTTTGATGTGGATGTGTGTTGTGTTTATATAAAAGTAAAGAAAAATAAAAGGGAATAAAGAAATGAAAATGTTTGTGGATATGTTACCGATTGGTTTTTCTTCTTTCTGGCGTGTGTGTGTTTTTTTTCCCTCTGGTATGTTGTACGTGTGTGTTTGCTTAGAATGGTTGTGAGGGTGTTTTGGTTGCTGAATTTTTTCTGTTCTTTTTTTTTTCTTGGTTTCTGTCTTTCTCTGTTGTGTATGTTAGTAAGTATATATATTGTAATGTGTGTGTCCTGTATATATGTAGTAGTGTGGTACGTATATAGGTTGTGTGCAGAGGAGTTAGTGGGGGTAGTGTGTGTGTCGTGTATAGTGTGAGGGGGAAGTGGAGGTTAAGGTGAAGTGGGGGGTGAGGGTAGTTTAGGTTATTATATTTTTTAAATTAAATATATATATAAATATTATAAAAATATTAATTATTTTGAATTAATAAAATATAAGAAAAATCAAATAGCTAGTCTAAAAATATAATTAAAAAATACTAGCTTATTTATTAAAATTTAAATTAAAACAAAACATATATTTTTTTGTAGTTTTTCAATCTTTTAAAATAAACTTACTAAAATATGATGAAAAATAAAATATTTAATTTATATATAAAACCAATATTTATGTACTAAAAATGGTGTAATACCTTAAGTTCGGTAAAAAATTACGTGTCTACAGTTTGCCCCTCTTTGACTGAAAATACAAAGTGTTTGTCAGACAAAGAAGTAGACAAAGCGACAAGTTTTGACCGGACTCTTATTTGAGAAGAGAAAAAATAAAAAATAAATATGCGACCGAGTCTTGATTTTGGGCATCCTAAATATATCGGGTTGTAAGGGAATCAGGTCACGTGTAGTTCAAGTAGATGAGGTGATGAGTTGGAATTTATGTGAGGTTCCATCGAGGCTCCCGATTGCGGCTCCTTTCCTTACATAAAAAAATGAAAACTAATAGTTGAAAATAAAAGTACAAGCTCCTATCTATGCAACTTCTCTTGAGTCTTGACATTCAGATATCACCTTGATTTTTTGGATGAGTATCTTGATCTTGAATTGAATTCGATTCTTGACTTGCCACATAGAGTGAGTTTTTGGCACTCTTCGAAATGACAATTTGAATATGTTTTTGAATGGCTGTATGTTTTCTTGATCAGAAGCTGAATAAAAATAGATGTGAGGAAGTCATGCTGCTACATGCATTGAAGAAGTTGATTCTGGCAAACATGAGATTGATCATTCTGAAAAAAGTTGAAACTTTGTTCTTGAATTTCAAATCCACGTTTCTCTTGAAGAAACCTGAAAACCATCACAAACAAAAGAAATAAACAAAAAATTTACCCCAGTTTTCATTGGAAAATTTTTGTGAGTTATTAGCAATATAAAAAAAATAAACTCAGACTAGGAAGTGTTTATCCTAGGAAAAAGTAACCAAATCCCATTAGGTAGGAGGATCTTGCTAATCCTATTGTCCAGGAGGGTCCTGCTAATCTAAATCTCATCATTTAGGAGGGTCCCGCGACACTAATTATCATTCTTTAGGAGAGTCCTGTTATACTAATTCATCAACACAACAGTTTTTTGCCTCTGTTTGCACCAGAAACATATTAATAAGTTGTTAGCATAAATGAGAAATATTTATACCAAAAGAAAAATGCATGACACAGATGCAATTAGGGTGTTTGTTCCCTAGAAATGAAAGATGACAAGTTTTTGTTGTCTAAGGTTAAAATGCAGCTAGAGTGCTTATTCCCTAGAAATGAAAGTGAATTTTTTTTTTTAACAAATAAAAATATACCCCAATTTTTAAAGTGATGAACTTTGAAACTCTTTTTAATTTATCATTTTTCTGATTTTTTTTTTTAAAAAATGATCCAATTTTGTTCCTTCAAGTATAAAAAAATAATTATGAGACCGAGCCCACTGTAGGACTGCCTACGTATCTTGTATAGTAAGAATCAGGTCAAATATAGTTCATAATAAATCAAAAAATTACTTTCCTTTTTCTTGATTTTTCCTACAAAAGACATCTTTTGAGAAATGAATTTGTTCATGGTTGACAATGTTTTGACTTTAATTGGTACCAACAATTAGTATTATGCATATGAATCACCTTCAACTACTTTCTGACAAATTTGAGGTCCACTTTGAGTAATCTCTATAATTTCAAATGGTATCTCAAACATACTTAAGTATTTACAAGATGAGTAATCTTGCCTAAGTTAAGGGATAAAATTATTCATATCCTCATGTTTCAAGTTCTCTCACAACAAATGAAGTCCTTTTTCACACATTATAGAATAATTTAGATCGTAGGACATTTTTGGAAGTCACTCACACTCAGAAAGATGTTCAATGCATTAGATTGAGATACCATATGTTTTGCCCTCATGTAAGTATCCACTAAAGTGAGAACACAAAAAAAGAGATCAAATAGGAGTTGTCATTGACCTGTAATGTAGGCTTACAGAAATGTAGGATATTCATTTGGGATAAAGTGACTATTTCCTCCTTAAAATTTGTACAATGCTCTCAATATTTATTCATCGCCTTTGACCTTTCTTTTCCTGAAAGCTTCTCCTCATTTTTTTTTCTTTTTATTTTCTCTCCTTTCGTTGGAGGTTTTTCTAGCTCTTCTTTGTTTTTTTTTTGAACTTTCGCATGTTTGGCCTTTTCACTTTGTTACCCAACTTAAGTTTTTGGCACTGTTAGATAATTGATAGTGCGCTCAAGAAGGGGAGATCAAGAAAGAGTGCATTTATGCACTCAAAAGGATATGTGCTAAGATGTGGTTATTCAAAAAAATAAAAAAAAATTTATGCTCAAAATGAGAGTTCTATGGATGAGATTTCATTTGGTAGGCTTGAAAGGCACAATCGAATCAAAGAAAGTCTATAATCCTCTCCCAAGTTAAATGTCGTTCAACATTTTGCCTCAAACTACATTCGAGCCAAGTTCTAAATCAACAAACTCATGCATTTGAATTTTATATCTAAAGCTCACCACACAATGCACATGAAACATGAATTCGTATTTGTTTTAGCCTTAACTTTAAGCAAAACAATTTTTCAAGTATTACCTAAATATATCAAGAGATACCAAAAGAAATTTATAGATAACAACAAAGATGGTCTGTCTTGCCAAATAGTTTAACACTTTATTATTTTTCCTTATGCACACTCCTAAGTATGTTGGTACCAACCAAGTCAAATGTTTTCTAAAAAAAAATTAAAAAAATATCCCTCCCCTTTTTTTTGCCCCAGTTTTTGTGACGAAGACTTTTTAGATTTTTTCTTAGTTAGACCGAACCTCAACATAAGGCTACCTACGTATCTTGTCAATGCAAGAATC
Organism: Solanum piurae; assembly: GCA_029582685.1. Lineage (NCBI taxonomy): Eukaryota > Viridiplantae > Streptophyta > Magnoliopsida > Solanales > Solanaceae > Solanum > Solanum piurae. The sequence goes on along the minus strand of JAJOOO010008099.1, from coordinate 24,878 downwards.
AGGTCAAATGTAGTTCAGGAAGATTATAAACACAACATTTTTTATAATAAGAAATACATCTTTTTTTTTTGTTTTAACAAGGATCACCGAACCCGAGGAGGGTTGCCTACGTATCTCATTGAGTTGAGAATCCGGTGTGCGTAGTTCGTTCAGGTCGGACAATAAAAAGAACTTTGAGGTATTATTATTTTATTTTTTTACAAATAAATTTTTTCAAAGTATTATAAAAATAAAATATATATATTTTTTTTATAAACTTTAATAAAAGAATCTAAATAAAATAGGGATAAGGGTCTGAAAAATACCCCAACTTTGGTCGAATTTGTTGTTGCGATACTAAACTTTCATTAGGACCTATTACCTCCCTAGACTATTTAATACCGTATTTTAAACATATATATTTGCCCACAAGGACATAAAAAATAATGAAAAATTATAAATAGTAATGTGTCCACGTGGGCCCATATATACCTTTAAAATACACTGTTAAATAGTTCAGGGGGTAAAACATACACTATTAAATAATTTAGGGAGGTAATAGGTCCTCATGATAGTTTAGTATCGCAACAGCAAATTCGACCAAAGTTGGGGTATTTTTCAAACCTTTATCCCAATAAAATATTATTATTTTTTTATTAAGTAGTGCAAAATTTGTTATTTTATTTTTAACAAAATGTATAATAAAGAGGAAATATATTCGTGTTTTCTCCTTCTTTTATTTTATAAAATCAAAAGATAATTTTTTTTCTATTCATTACACTAATCACACTAAAATGGGTCGACTTATAAAAACTTTCTAAATATATGCATTTTCATGTAGCACATAAAATGATCTAAGTGGTCAAGTAAGCGAAGGATACTTGTCCTAGACAGACCCAACTCCTGTTTCGAGGCTCACTAAGTCAGATGCAAATGATGCAAATAAGCGGAGACTTCTACGGATAACCCTGTCTATATTTCAGCTTTTCTAATCTTGAACCTGAAAGGAAAGGTGTCTAAACAGGTTACCCGAGTGGACAACTCGAGCTAGAGAGGAGCAACTTATCGGTAGCAGCGCTATTCAGACTTCGTTGCTGGTCCAACCCCGCCTAACATGTGCGACTAAAAATCCTTCACTGGGTGTCAACACACTCCATCTTTATCTCAATAGAAAGTAGAATGCATAGCGGCATTCCTATGACTATGTGTCAATGTGTTCAGAGACTTATAAGGGTTGTGCAAAAGAAAACAATTTAATACAATTCAAAAATATAAAAGCAATAAATGAGTAGCATGTAGCACATTAAGCCATTAAACACAGTATATCCAATAAAATCCTAATCATATTTACTTTTTCAGAGTCGTAACTTGGAATTGAGTTGTGGTGTTCCAAGTCACCTTTTGTTTAATCCCAGTCAAAAAGAAATGACTCTTTGTTTGGTCTGCAAACTAGAAATTCGGGTAAGGAATTCTGTTGATCGAGGGAAATGTATTAGGCATCCCTCGAGTCCCGTGGTTCTAGCACGATTGCTTTTATTGACTTATATTTGAATTAAATTATTAGTTTTTTGAATAAATTATGTTGTAGTCCATGATTTGCTCATATTTTTTTTATATTTGTTGAACTTTTATTCGCCTCAACCAAGATGTGCAACTGCATTGTTGGTCTTGACATTTAGAGACATAACTGTCTTCTTTGCATCATACTTAATATTTATAATTAAGAAATACTAGCTTATTTATTAAATTAAAATTAAACTAACACATATTATTTTTGTTATTTTCAAATCTTTTAAAATAAACTTACTAAAATAAGACAAAATTAATATATCTAACTTAGAAATAAAAGAAACATTTAAGGAATAAAAAAAATAGTGTAAAACTTAAGTTCAGTAAAAAATTACGTGTCTATAGTTTGCCCCTCTTTGACTGGAAACACGAAGAGTTTTCAGACAAAGAAGTAGATAACGTGACAAATTTTGACCGGACTTGTATTTGAAGGAAAAAAAATTTTGTGCAACCGAGTCTTGGTTTTTGACATCCTACATATGACGGGTTATAAGAGAATCAGGTCACGTGTAGTTCAAGGAAATGAGGTGATGAGTTGGAAGTTAAGTAAGGTTCCATCGAGGCTCCAAGTCGCGGCTCCAAGTCGCTGCTCCTATCCTTACATAAAAAAATTGAAAGCTAATAGTCAAAAGGAAAAATAAAAGTACAAGCTCTTATCTATGCAGCTTCTCTTGATTCTTCACTTGAGTCTTGACTTTTGGATATCACCTTGAATTTTTGGGTGAGTATCTTGATCTTGAATTGAATTTGATGCTTAACTTGTCACTTAGAGTGAGTTTTTGGCACTCTTAGAAATGACAATTTGAATACGTTCTTGAATGACTGCATGTTTCCTTGATCAAAAGCTAAATAGAAATAGACGTCAGGAAGTCAGGTTACTACATGCATTGGAGAAGTCGATTATGGCTATCATGGGATTGATTATTCTGAAAAGAGTTGAAACTTTGTTCTTGAATTTCAAATCAATGTTTCGCCTGAAGAAACCTGAAAACCATCACAAACAAAAGAAATAAACAAAAATTTTGCACCAGTTTTCACTGGAAATTTTTTGTGAGTTATTAACAAATGTGAATTAAAATAAAAATAAATAGATAAATAAACTCAGACTAGGAAGTGTTTATCGTAGGAGAAAGTAACCAAATCTCATTATGTAGGAGGGTACTGCTAATCCCATTGTCCAAGAGGGTCCTGCTAATCTAAATTTCATTATTTAGGAGGGTCCTGCTAATCTAAATCCCATTGTTTAGGGAGGTCCTGCTAAACTAAATCTCATTATATATGAGGGTCCTGCTAAACTAAATCTCATTATGTAGGAGGGTCCGGCTAAAATAAAAACCATTATATAGGAGGGTCCTGCTAATCTAAATCCCATTATGTAGGAGGGTCCTGCTAATCTAAATCCCATTATGTAGGAGGGTCCTGCTAATCTAAATCCCATTATGTAGGAGGGTCCCATTATCCAGGAGGGTCCTGCTAGTCCCATTATCCATGAGGGTCCTGCTAGTCCCATTATGTAGGAGGGTCATGCTAGTCCCATAATGACGAGGGTCCTGCTAAACTAAATTTTATTATGAGGAGGGTCCTGCTAATCTAAATCTCATTATGTAGGAGGGTCCCATTATCCAGGAGGGTCCTGCTAGTTCCATTATGTAGGAGGGTCCTACTAATCCCATTATGAGGAGGGTCCTTCTAGTCCCATTATGAGGAGGGTCCTGCTAATCCCATTATGAGGAGGGTCCTGCTAATCCCATTATGAGGAGGGTCCTGCTAATCCCATTATGAGGAGGGTCCTGCTAATTCCATTATAAGGAGGGTCCTACTAATCTATGTCACATTATGAGGAGGGTCCTTCTAGTCTAAGTCCCATTATCCAGGAGGGTCATGCTAATCCCATTATCCAGGAGGGTCATGCTAGTCCCATTATGTAGGAGGGTCCTGCTAATCCCATTATGAGGAGAGTCTTGCTAATCCCATTATGAAGAGGGTCCTACTAATCTAAGTCCTATTATGCGGAGGGTTCTGCTAATCTCATTATGAGGAGGGTCCTGCTAATTAAATCCCATTATGTAGGAGGGTCCTGCTAAACTAAATCACATTGTCCAGGAGGGTCTTGCTACACTAATTCTATTACTTATAAAGAACTCACTGAAGAGAATCATTAAATAGAATCACCACAACATTTTTTGTCCCATTTTGTACCAGAAAAATATTATTAAGTTGTTAGCATAAATGAGAAATATTTATATCAACAGAAAAATGCATGACACAGATGCAATTAGGGTGTTTGTTCCCTAGATATGAAATATGACAAGTGTTTGTTCTCTAAGGTTAAAATGCAGCTAGAGTGCTTATTCCCTAGAAATGAGAGTGAATTTTTTTTTTTAACAAATAAAAATATGCCCCAATTTTTAAAGTGATGAACTTCGAAACTCTTTTTAATTTATCATTTTTCCAATTTTTTTTTAAAAAAGAAATGATCCAATTTTGTTCCTTCAAAGATAATTTTTTTTTTGAGACCGAGCCCATTGTAGGACTGCCTACGTATCTTGTATAGTATGAATCAGGTCAAACATAGTTCATAATAAATCAAAAAATTACTTTTCTTTTTCTTGATTTTTCCTACAAAAGACATCTTTTGAGAAATGAATTTGTTCATGGTTGACAATGTTTTGACTTTAGTTGGTACCAACAATTAGTATTATGCATATGAATCACCTTCAACTACTTTCTGACAAATTTGAGGTCCACTTTAGTAATCTCTATAATTTCAAATGGTATCTCAAACATACTTAAGTATTTACAAGATGAGTTCATCTTGCCTAATTTAAGAGATAAAATTATTCATATCCTCATGTTTCAAGTTCTCTCGCAACAAATGAAAGTCTTACTTCACACAATAGAATAATTTAGATCATACGACATTTTTGAAAGTCACTCACATTCAGAAAGATGTTCAATGTATGAGATTGAGATACCATATGCTTGACCCTCATGTAAGTATCCACTAATGTGAGAACATAAAAAATGAGATCAAATAGGACTTGTCATTGGCCTGTAATGTAGGCTTACAGAAATGTAGGATATTCATTTGGGACACAGTGATTATTTTGTCCTTAAAATTTGCGCAATGCTCTCAATATTTTTTCATTTTCGCATTTGACCTTTGTTTTCTTGAAAGCTTAAGCTTCTCCTCATTTTTTTTCTCATTTTCTCTCCTTTTTGTTGGAGATTTTTCATTTTTCGTTCTAGCTTTTCTTTGTCATTTTTTTTTATCTTCACATATTTGACCTTTTTACTTTGTTACCTAACTTAGATCGTTGGCATTGTGTAGATAATTGATAGTGCGCTCAAGGAGGTGAGACCAAGGAATAGTGCATTTATGCACTCGAAAGGATATATGTTAAGATATGGTTATTCAAATAAAAATGTTTCAGGCTCAAATGGGAGTTCTATGGATAACATGTCATTTGGTAGGCTTGGAAGACACAATTGAATCAAAGAAAGCCTATAATTCTTTCCCAATTTAAATGTTGCTCAGAATTTTGCCTCAACCAACATTCGGGCCAAGTTCTAGATTAACAAATTCATGCCTTCAAATTTTATATCTAAAGCTCACCATACAATGCACATGAAACAATGAGGTCGAATTGTTTTATGTCTTAACTTTAAGCAAGATAATTTCTTAAGTAATACATACATGTATCAAGATGTACCAAAAGAAGTCTATAGGTCACAACAAAGTTGGTCTGTCTTGCCAAATAGTTTAACACTTTATTATTTTTTCTTATGCACACTCCTAAGTATGTTGGTACCAACCAAGTCAAATTTTTTTCTAATTTAAAAAAAAATCCCTTTTTTTTCACCCCAGTTTTTGTAACGAGGAATTTTTAGATTTTTTGTTAGTTGAACCGAACTTCAACATTAGGCTGCCTACGTATCTTGTCAAATCAAGAATCAGGTCGAACGTAGTTCAGGATATATGACGTTAAAACACTTTTTTTTAAAGGACAAATCCTATTTTTAGAATGGATAATTTTTTTTTAATTTTTAAATAAGGATCACCGAACCCAAAGAGGGTTGCCTACGTATCTCGTTGAGGTGAGAATCAGGTGTGCGTAGTTCGTTGATCTTTAACATAAAGTAAGAATTTTTCTTTTTTTTTGAAAATGATACAACTTTTTTTCGTGAACAAACTTTTCATTTTTTTTTGAGTTTGACAGAGGACTAAAGACCTTCTTTTTTTTTAAAAAAAAAAACTTATATCACCGAACCCGTGGAGGGATGCCTACGTATCTCAACAATGTGAGAATCAGGTGTGCGTAGTTCGTCCAGATTGGACAGTTAAAAAAAACTTTAAGATATTAAAACTTCATGTAGCACATAAAATTATCTAAGTGGTAAATTTAGAGAAGGATACTTGTCCTAAACGGACCCAACTCTTGTTTCAGGTCTCACTAAGTCAAAAATACAAATGATGCAAATAAGCGAAGACTACTAAGGATAAGCATGTCCATATTCCAGTTTTACTAGGTTCAAACCTGAACGAGATAGGTATCTAAACTGGCTTACCCGAGTGGACAACTCGAGCCAGGGAGGGGCAACTTATCGGTAACAGCGCTATTCCGACTTCATTGGTGGTCCAACCCCGCCTAACATATGTGACTAAAACTCCTTCATTGGGTATCAAGACACTCCAGCTTTAGCTCAATTAAAAGTAGGATGCATAACTGCATTCCTGTGAATGTGTGTGAAGTGTAACTAGAGATTCAGAGTGGTGTATGACAGAAGACAATAATTTATAATATAGTTCAATAATATCAAAGAAATAAATGAGCAAAAAGTAGCACATTAGGTCGTTATACACAATATATCCAAATAATAATAATAAGATCAAGTAAAAGTCAATACAATAAAGCTCGACTTATGGTTAGTCCCTAGCGGAGTCGCCAGAGATGTCACACCCCTTTTTCGGATCGGCGGAATGGGTTTTTCCAATTTGAAGTGACGATATTGATTATGAATTATTTATTTCTGCAGAGTCACCACTTGGAATTGAGTTCTGGTGTTCCAAGTCACATTTTTTGTATCCTTAATCAAAAGGAAATGACTCGTTATTTGGTCTGCGAACCAAAAATTTGGGTAAGGAATTCTGTTGACTGATGGGAAGGTATTAGGCATCCCTCGAGTCCGGTGGTGCTAGCACGGTCCCTTTTATTGACTTCTACTTATCTTAATATATTTTTGGATAATTTGTGTCTATAGGCCATTGTTTGCTTCTTTTTTTTTATTATTGTTGAAGTTTTATTAGTCAACCTAGATACGTAACCGCATTCTTGATCTTGACGTTTAGAGACATAACTGTCTTCTTCACATAATTGTCTATAAGTCTTACTTTAAATTAATAAAAGTTATTTATATTTTTGAACAAGGTGCATCACCGCATCCTTGAGTTCCTTTTACTGTCTCAAAAAAGATGGGTAACCACATTCTTAATTGAAACAAATATTTTTTGATATGCCTAAAACTCATCTAGTCATTACAAACAAATATTTTTCCTTTATACATAAAACGAGAAAATGGTCTAAAACCCCCCCAACCTATACCCGAAATCCCAACTACACACTACAACTTCATGGGTGTCCTATTACCCCCCTGAACTTCATATTTCTCTATTTTCTACACACTTAAACGCTGACCTGTCATAGGAGGTGTTCTCACCTCCTCTAGGCGCGTTAGAAGGTGAATTTTGATGAAAATTTCCTCTTTCTCCAACAGTCATCTTCCCCACCCTTCAATAAACCATTGTTTCTTCTTCCCCACCATTAACCCTTGTTCCTTTTAGAAAAAAATCACGATTTTCTCTCAAAAATAAGTAGGGTTTAGTTGTTTATGTTCATTTCTATTTCAAATCTTGAATTTAGGGTTTGTAATCTGCTCTAATTTCTTATTTAGGTTTCTAATTTGAATTTTGATTTTTCTCGAAATTCATCAAAAATGGCAAATGCAAACTTGAATAAGCTTTGTATGGATGAATCAGACCCAAAATTAGTTGATAACTACGAAATCAAGTTCAAAATACACATCAAATGGTGAAGGAGATAAAAAGGAAAAATGATATTTTTTGGGTCTTTTACGTTTTAGGAGGGAAATGGGGAAAAAAACAAAAATTGGGAGTTGAAGAGGTGGGGGACCCAGCGCGTGCGATCACGTGGATTATTTGTTTGGTTTATGTGTTGAGGTCAGCGTTTAAGTGTGTAGAAAATAAAGAAATATGAAGTTCAGGAGGGTAATAGGACGACACCCGTGAAGTTGTAGTATGTAGTTGGAATTTCGGGTATAGGTTGGGGGGGTTTTAGACCATTTTCTCTACATAAAACTAAATAAATCTAAATGTTGAGGATACAATATGTAATTCTGACATCATTTCTATAAACTTTATTTATATTGTAATTTTTTATATTTTTATTACTCTTAAAGTTAATGTAAAAATTAAGTATACACTTTCTAATCAAACAAAACATTAACGAATTGTTAAAAATAAATCTCATTTTCATCGCAGACTTGACCTTCTCCTTCAGGGCTCAGCACACTGGAACATTCGGAGGGATTTAGTACCTTTCGGTGACTCGCCTAATAGTTTAGGCTATCCTCAGGAAGTCTTTTCTCCGTTCTTTCAGCCGCTTTGTTCCTTTTTGCTTGATAGCGTCCAAGCTTTCTCTCTCAATCCAAATACCTATTTGAGGACACTAATTCTATTATAATATAGCCCTAAATGAGTCCAAATTGTGGACTCATCAACACCCCCAACTTAAGCTTTTGACTTTCCTCAAGTAAAACTCAAGTTCAGCAGTTCAAAAAGGAAGTCTCAAACAGTGCTACACAAGACTCAATCATGAATGTACACAACAAGGCTCAACTTACTCATGCAAGGTTCAATTGTATACTCAAAGAATCAAGTTGTGACACACCATTATCAAACATTCTCAAGCTCACTATACTTGCTTCAAATACAAGTTCGAGCTCAACAAAGGTATTCAAATGCCCTCACACAAAGAATGATTCCATATTCACACACAATGGTTTAATCAGTTAAAGTTCCGAAATCAAATGCAACGCTCACTCTCACAAAGAAAAACACAATGCATGCTTTCACCCATATGTGTGCCTGTATTTTCCAATCAACAATTGTTTTAGCTCACTGAAGATCAAAAAGGTCTTTTCAGGGCTTGTAATGGGGCTGAGTGCAATGGTATGGTCATTTAGGCTCAGTGACTTTTATCCTCATGAAATGTGGTTCTTTCAACACTCCCTTTCCTCTTCTTTCATCATTTTCTTATTATCCCATTATTCACTTCCATGGATTGTTCGGAACCCCCTTTCTTTCTCATAACTTTATTTCACAACTTTTTCTTCTTCTTTTTCTTTTCTTTTCTCTCTTCCTTTTTTTTTGTATGGAGGAGTTCTATTTTTCTCAAAACCATGGGTTGAAGGAGACTTTTCTTGCACTTCTTGACTTGCATTTCTCTTTTCACCACACCCCCAACTTAGGCTTTTGGCCTAAGTTGGCTATTCGATCAACCACAATTCAAGAGGATTATAGGTAGCGGATTAAGAAAGGTCATGTTTTCATCAAGTTTCTTCCCAAGATAGGTAAGGCTCAAGGGGTGTTCAACATAGGTTCACACACTCACAAGGTAGGCCACAAAAAAAGTATAAGTCAAATTGGCTCACACTCTTCGAGGTTGCCTAAGATCATATCAAGATATTGCCTTACTTAGTCGACCGGACCAATGAGGCAAATTCTAGGTGTTATCATGCATGGTTCAGAGTAAGCTCAGCACACAAGGCATCGACACCAAAGTCAAACAAGACTCCACACTTTCGCTAGTGTGCAATATTCATCAATATAGAATCAATTCGATAATTGGCTAGTCACAATGAGATGCAAAGAGTTCACATATTTACTATGTAACTTTAATTGGTCTCATCGTAGCCGCACATTCATGTTTGTTCGACTATGAGCACTATTTGAGTCATCGATATTGATCAAAACTGAGACTCAAATTTGCTAAAGAACAACCACATTCAAGTGAATACAAGAGGTGGCAAAACATTTTCGGAAGGGTCAAGAATCAGTGGCCGGAGTCACCTCAGGAGGAACAGTAGTGTCAGATTCACCAAATTCTACTGAGTGTGAGTCTGCCAAAGAGACATGCACTGCTCTGTAGACTCCCTTATCCCATGAAGGAATATTAGGGTCTAGGGTAATGGTCTTCCTAGAAGAAGTGGGCCTCTTGCCCTTGTCTTTCCCAGTGGTTGTGGGTAGTTTCATATCTTTGCCTTTCGACGTAGCTGCATCCTCATTTATCGCAATCCCTTTGGACTTCTCTTGGGCAGGTGTTATTCTTTCAGCAACTTTTGATTTAGTCATGTCTGCAAAATCTCGACGAGAAGTTATAAAAGCTTAAACAAAAGCACAGAAGAACAATTTTAGACAGACTCGCCAAACCAGAGGGCTAATCGCTGAATTTTTTGGGCGAGCTAGATCGAGCTTGCCGAAGGAATTAGCTCAAAAAATGCAGCAAGTAGGCGATGAGGGAACCACTCGGCAAATAGCCGATAGCTTTCGACGATTAAGGACAGGCCTGCCAAAAGTTCCAGTGCATAAAGGTTCAGGGGTGGACAAAGGGTGAAAGAAAAGCCTTTTGGCGAGTTACCGAGTGCTTTTGGCGACATCAAGCTTCTCGCCGAAGGTTACAAAATCTATGATCAAATAAAGTATGAAATCAAGGACGAGATGGGGATATTAGGTGAGTCGCTGAGTGGTTCGGCGAGCTCAACCCAGATCGCCAAACATCTCAACGTGCCTATTTTCAACCCAACTTCTCGAATTCAACCCCGTAACCCCCAAAAACAAAATCAATGCATGCATTAGTACAATTAAGGTAGGACCCATAGCACCCAAACAATACCCTTTGAATTTTAATCATGTTTAAGGCATACAATTACATGAATTCAACAGTCACAACTACTCGAGCAAGATTATCAAATTAAATCATGCATGTAAACAATTTAATCCTATCACGTAGGATCAGGAGACTTCAACAAGATCAAGCTATTGAAAATGCTAGGCGGCAATTTAATCCAATTCTGAGCACAAATTAGCACTAAAAATACTCTAAAAATGCAAAAATATAGGAACTAGCGTGCAAGTGTGAGTTTGGGAAGATAAAAAGTGAGGGAAAGTGAATGAGTTTGAAACTTTTAAACCTTTGGCCTGCAAAATCATCCAGGTTTTGCCCATTAGGCGACATTAGTCGAGCTCGCCTATCCTCTCGGTGATTCGTCGAGAGTTCATTTACCTCGCCAAATTTTACAGAACCTCCAGTGAGTGTAGGGGTCCCAACGACGGTCTCCGTCGAGATCACCGACATGGTCGAAGATTCACCAATAATTTCCTACGCTCATCGAGTTTTACAGACTCCAATTTGAAGATGTCTTGTGTCAAATGGCGAATTAGGTCGGGTTCGCCGACTGGACCTGTTGCTCGCCACCCTACACTTTTTCGAACACTTTCCACACTACAACTTGTACAAACAACACACCATTATTTTACCAAAACACAAATAAAAAGCAATAAGGGTTTTCGGGTTGCCTCCCAAATAGCGCCTTAGTTAAAGTCGCGGCAAGACGCAAGTCCACCTTCAAACCTCATTCTTGAGGTTGACCATAGTTTCACTAGGAAACCCCTCTTTTGTCTCATATTTAAGTGAGACGACATCTGACCCATTAGGGTCTCCAAAAGCTTTATCGACACCGAATGGGAGGTGACAGTCTGGCTAAGTGTGGACACATCTTCTTTCATTTCTTTCAAAATTTTGTCTGACCCATCAACTTTGTTAGGGATACGAGAGAGCATATCCTCAGACCTACCACCTTCCGAATCCTTTGGCTTTTGGCGCTCATGGGGAGGCACATACCTGTCCTTCTCCCTATCCTTCCAGTTCGGATTTTGGTCCCTCTATTCTCTGTCGCGATCCTTCCAACCATCCTCTCTAGCCCAACCTTGGTTACCACCCTGCCTCGGGTAGTTTGAACGATAACCACCGCCTTGGTTGCTAGAAAATTTACCTCCTCATTATACAAGGCTTCAAATTTCACCTCCTCAGGATTTACACACTAGACCCCAACTGAATTGACACCACATGCAACAACCCCCATGAGATTTTTGGATAAAATATCAAGTTGTGTCATGATCTTGGCCATATTTTGGTTTCTGTCATGATCTTTCTCCATCTGCTCCTTAGATAGCTTGAATGTGAGAGGGGATACCTGGTCTTCACGAGTGTACCACACTATGTTTATGGTCGTCATACCATATAAAAGTTGGGCTGCTACTGCATACGGTTGCTGAATCAAGCCTCCAGGTGAGAGTTGGTTAGTAACACCTTTGTTTACCGAGTCCAGACTTCGGTAAAAATACTGTAGCAAAACGTTGTTGGGCAGGCCATGAGTTGGGCGTTAGAGCACCAACTTTTTGAATTGCAGCCAAGTCTCATGGATTGGCTCAACCTGTAGACGATTAAAACTCGGATTGCTGTCCCGAAGAGTCATCATCTTCGAAGGAGGGAAAAATTGCACTTGAAATGTGTTTACCAATTCCTCCTAAGAAGTGATGGATTCGTGTGGCAACTCAATAAGCCACTTGCACTCCTCTTCCATCAACGAGAAAAGGAATAACCTTAACCAGACTGACTCTTGAGAGATGTTTTTTAAAGAGAATGGGCCGCACACATCCATGAAGTTTCGAACATGCTCGTGAGGGTCCTTATGAGCCAATCCACTGAAAAGTCCCTTTAGTTGCAAGAGTTGCAACATAGGGCTTGTTATGTGGAACACTGCATTTACCTCAGCTGGGGGTAAATGGATGGTACCAATACCTCCCATGAGATGGGGGTCATTAATGTTGAGCTCTTGGACATCATTGAGATTTACGATGTCGTCTTGGTGGCCCACTTGGCTGCCATTACTGCCATTGACACTCATGCTTTCTGCTTTCAACACAAACAATCGAAACAAAACTGTAAATTAAGTAAGTAGAACTACAACTAACAAGAACAAAGATTTTACTAAACTAAAAATTCTCAAATAACACTACTCCCCGGCAGCGGTGCCATTTTGACTTCACGTATCAGGACACTACTTCAGTTCAAGTGCCAACGATCAGATGTAGTGATATAACCCAACCAAGGGTTGGGATCGTTCCCACAGGAAGTGGTTTCGAGAATTAATAGAAAAATAAAATTTAGTTATAATCAGTCATAGCTATAAACATTATCGAATACAAACATACTAAATCTAAGTGGTGGCGCAAGCATCAATTATCAATGGGGAACGTATTGGCTAATCAACAAAAATGACAAAAATATAAGGAAAAAAGATAAGGATATGGGATTCTTGGGATATGATAGGAATATGGGATAAAATACACTATCGGTTAGATGTTTTTGATAGTACATCGCTAAAATTTGTAAATAGGCTAGACTTTAGTGGGGGTAAATTATCTCTCGAGCAACTTACCCTGAATCAACTCGGTTTCTCTCGAACATCGAGTTGCCGCATTTAAGCACAACCTCCACCTTAGCCCATTCACTCTCTCGAGCTGAAAGTGTGGGAGAGGGCCTAGGATTCACTCTCTTAAGCTGAAGCCACAACGACCCAATAAGCACCGTCTATCGATTTAGTAGTCTTAGTTTTAAAACCTCTCTCTCGAGTAAGCAAAAAACACTAAGATGAAATCGTATTTGCAACTACAATCTCATTAAGTTCAAACACAACTCCTAAATGAAATCACATTTAAACAGAGAATATACCAACAATAAGCAACACCCAATAGTAAATTTAACCCATATTCACAAAATCACACCCCAAGAATTGGGGTTTTAGCTAGACATGAAAAAGAGATAGAAATTGATACCAACAAGTGTTTCCATCAAGTGGGTACGATGAATAAAATATTTAAACACGTCAAGGATGAAGATTCTTTGAGACCCACTTCCAATTTCTTGGAATTGAAAATCTTCAAATCTTCAAGTTCAAGCACAATGTCTCCAAAAACTCTAAGAACTAAAACTGAAATATTCTTAGTCTCAAAAATAAATTTCTCTTTAAAGTCTGATACTAAGGTAACAATTTAAACAAGTATTTATAGTGTTTGAAAATTTGGGCTGTGGAGGATCACTCGGCATAGTTAGTCGGGATCACCGACACACTCGGCGATCTGCCTTTGGTCTGGTTCATCGCCTTTATGCATTTACATTCAGAATTCTCATATTTTGAGGCATTGGGCGATAGAGAACTACTTCACGGAGCTGCTCGGCGACGCGTCGACTTCTCTTTTTCATCGCAGACTTGATCTTCTCTTTCGGGGCTCAGCACACTAGAACATTCGGTGGGATTTAGGACCTTTCAATGACTCACCTAATAATTTAGGCGATCCTCAGGAAGTCCTTTCTCCATTCTTTCAGCCGCTTTGTTACTTTTTGCATGATAGCGTCCAAGCTTTGTCTCTCAATCCAAATACCTGAAACTTAAGAGTTTACATCAGTTATTGAGACAAAATATGCATTTGAGGACACTAATTCTATTAAAATATATCCCTAAATGAGTCCAAATTATGGACTCATCAAGCAGCCATCTAGAGCAGCAGTACCCGTGGGAAATGGTAATAATGGTCGAGGGTGTTCACAAGGTGGGCGAGGAGAAAATTAGCGAGACCGTGGAGGTAGGGGAAATGGTAATGGATGCATAGGTAAAGCCAGACAGAGAAGTCACTCGTCACAATGATAGGGCTTAGTGATACGCCTTTCCGGGTAAGAATGACGAAGAGGTATCTGACTCAGTGATCACATGTACTATTCTTGTCTGTGACCGGATGGATAATGGATTATTTGATCCGAGTTCTACTTATTCTTATGTATCCGTGAGATTTACCTCAAAATTTGATATGAATTGTGATATACTTGATGCCCCCATCCATGTTTCTACACCAGTTGGAAAGTCTGTCATAGTCACCCATGTCTATCGTGCTTATCCTATTTTGTTTATGGGTTATCATACTTGGGCTGATTTGGTGATTTTGGATATGACTGACTTTGATATAATCTTAGAAATGATTTGGTTATCCCCCTATTATTGTGTGCTTAATTGTAACACTAACTCTGTAACTCTAGAAATTCCAGGAAGGGAAAAGTTAGAGTGGGAAGGGGTGTACAAGCCTAAGCCAGCTAAGATCATATCCACTATTCAGGCAAGAAAACTGGTGGGGTAGGGTTGTTTGGCTTATTTGGCTCATATTCGCGATGTCGAGATTAAGTCTCCATTTATTGAGTCTATTCATGTGGTGTCTGAATTTAGAGAAGTGTTTCCTAATGATATGCCTGGTATGCCTCCTGATAGTGATATAGACTTCTGCATTGATTTAGAACCTGGTACTCATCCCATTTCCATCCCCCCGTATCGCATGGCCCCAACAGAATTAAGAGAGCTTAAGGCTCAAATCCAAGAGCTTCTGGATAAAGTGTTTAGTCGTCCTAGTGCTTCCCCATGGGGTACTCCCATTTTGTTTGTTAATAAAAAGGATGGTAGTATGAGAATGTTTATAGATTACCGACAATTGAATAGGGTCACCATTCAAAATAAGTATCCATTGCCCCGAATAGATGATCTTTTTGACCAATTACAAGGTGCATCAGGTTTCTCCAAGAATTATCTAAGGTCTGGCTACCATCAGTTGGAAATTAGGCCTAAGGAAGTTCCTAAGACGGCGTTTAGTACCCGCTATGGGTACTACGAATTTCTAGTTATGTCTTTTGGTTTGACTAATGTGCCTGCAACTTTATGAGTTTAATGAATGGGGTGTTCAAGCCATTTCTTAATTCATTCGTCATAGTCTTTATTGATGATATTTTGGTCTATTCGAAAAGTGAGGAAGAGCATGCCGACCATCTTCGTATTGTTTTGGGTGTTCTTGGAAAACAAAGGTTGTATGCTAAATTTTCTAAGTGTGAATTTTGGTTGACTTCGGTTGCATTTTTGAGGCACGTAGTTTCAAAAGAAGGGGTAACGGTAGATCCCCAACAGATTGAGGCGGTTAAGAATTGGGTTCGGCCTAGCTCTGTGACGGAAGTTAGGAGTTTTGTGAGGCTAAATCGTTACCAAATTGTGTTTCCATCAACTGGGTAAGATTGATATTGTCTTTACCAAGGTCTAAGATGAAGAATCTTCAACACCCACTTCCAATTTCTCATAAATGGAAATCTTCAAAGCTAAGGAAATATTGTCTCTAAACTCAGTTCTAAGCTCTCAACTTGAAAACTGAATAATAATGAAAACTATTGAATGCTCGATTCTCAGATAAGAATTTAAAAATCTATTTATAGTCACCAAAAATGTGCTGCGAAGGACCATTTGTCGCAATAAGTCGGTATCTCCTATCCACTCGGCGATCCTCCCTTTGGTCAATTCCATCGCCTTTTTTATTTGGTCTTCAACAACTTCAAGCTCTGTACCTTTGGGCGATATAGCACTGCATCGCAGAACTGTTCGGTGACTCGCCCACTTCTCCTTTCTATCGCCGACTTGATTTTCTCCTTCATGGCTTGGCACACTGGAACATTAGGCGAGTCCATGGCCATTCGGTGACTCGCCCAATGGTTTAGGCGATCCTCAGGCCTTGTTTTCTTTGTTCTTTCAGCTGCCTTGTTCCTTTTTTCTCATTAGTGTCCATGATTTGTTCCTCAATACAAATACCTGAAAATCAAGGATTTACATCAGTTATTGGCACAAAATATGCATTTGAGGACACTAAATCTATTAAAATAAAGCCCTAAATGAGTCCAAATCGTGGACTCACTAGGCTTCCTCTCTCATCACTTTATCTAGAATGAGGCATAGCTTCTCATCATCAAATTGGTCCTCACGAATCTCCTCAACTAATAAAAAATGAGCCTCAATAAAAGTAAACAAACCACACGTCTTTTAAATTCCTAAACTGGAGAGATTGTTGGCTACCATTTGAACATCTCTAGCCAATGGTCTCTCCTCCACACAAATATCGGTAAGACTTCCCATGCTAGAAGTATCCGTGCTCAAAGAATCAACCACCACATTGGCCCTCCCTGGATGATACAAAATGGTGATGTCATAGTCCTGTAGTAGTTCCAGCCACCTGTGCTGCATTAAATTTAGATCTCTATTACTGAAAATATATCGAAGACTTTGATGATCCTTGGAGACCTCACAATGAACTCCATATAGGTAATGTCACCATAGCTTAAGCACAAACATTACGACTTCCATCTCTAAGTTATGGGTAGGATAGTTTATCATGTGTCGTCAACTTCCTAGAGGCACAGGGAATAACCTTACCCTTCTGCATTAGAAAACCACCTATTCCGAGTCCAGAAACATCACAATAAATATCAAAGTCCACACCCTTCTAGGGTAAAGTCAAAACAGGAGTCGACGTCAACAAGGTTTTCAACTTTTGAAAGCTTTCCTCACAGTCCTCAGACCACAGGAAACTCACACTTTGATAAGTCAATCTAGAAAATTCTCATTGCCTAAATTCCACATACCAAAATTGATGGAATCAATGGAATTCCATTCTGACACTTGAAACTCCAAAAGACTCCAAAAACCACTTTTTTAACAATAATAGTCTCGCAAACTCAAAACATACAAAATTCTCAAATCTTAACTCGAAGATCAAAACCAACTTTTCAAACTTAATTATAAAAGACTTGGGTCGATACTAGAGCAGGAAAAATAGTAAATTTAGGAAATTATTCAAAAATGACATATTGGGTCATTACAAAAGGTGGGCCTCAGATGAAGATACATGAGAAATGATTAAGACGATTCGGGATCATAACCTACACAACTGTAGAAAGGAAAGGGTTGAGTACCAAACAACAACGATACTCCACAAACATCCCTAGTTTACTCTAAGTAATGTAATACCGAACACAAAACCCTGACATACCATCCAAACCTCCATATACTACAATCTTCATAAAATCAGACCAACTCATCATAATAGTTTCACAAGTAATGGAGCAATACTATACAAGTAATACACCATAATTCACACATCAGAATCTTCATAGCATCATCACAACCTTTCATATTCAAATAACCACGAACATAACAACCCACTCATAAAGGTCAAGGAATGATAATGAGGTGCAATGTAAATGTCATATAGAGTGATTCATGTATGTCTTGTTGATACACACCCACAACCTAACATCATGAAACCACATAAATCAGTCTATGTACCTCCTACTATATGTGGTATGTCCCTCGAATATACTATCAACCACGATGTGTGGCACGTCCCTCAAAATAGTATCAACCACAATGTGTAGCACGTCCCTCGAAAGTGGTATATCCTCATTGTTTCTCTTTTTCATCACTTTTGCAAAGTACCCATCAAAATAGTGCCTCAGACCTAATTGAAATAGGCATGTTCTATGTATAAACTAACTTTTACTAAAAAAAAGAGACCAAAATTCCCTCATAAACCTCTAGAAATTGAACATCTTGACCTTACCTAGGCCTAAAATCACCATCTGAATCCAAAAGAATCATTAGAAATATAATTTGAGTGTCCAAACTCCTAACATTGATCAAAGTCATCTATTGATTGTAATTCACTTAAAATTGCAAATCAAGGGCTTAAATTCACATAAAGACTTGAAACTGTAAACAATATTACTTCCAGACCAAATTCCGCATTCCAGAGATAATGGAACTGGCATAATTCCATTCTGAGACTTGTAGCTCCGAAATTGACTAAAGTCACTTATATCAACTTAATAGTCTCCAAAACTCTAAAACTTACAAAGTCATAACTTTTCAATCCCGTTATAAAATTAGTGCCATATATTTGATCCAACAATATGACTCGATAATTATCAGGAGATGTCAAACAATAACTTTATATAAAATTCCAAAAATAATCTTTTAGGTCATCACAATCTTTAACGTTTTACATATTGCCATTTTGCTATGCTACTGAGGAAAAACAACAATAAAAATATTGGTCACTAATTGAACTTTAGTTTTTAAATTATTAAGCCATAAGAACAATCATGGTAAATGATAAATCATTGAATTGTATGCCCCCATACTGTCATTTTCATTGGAAAAATGTTGTGTTCCTGTTTTTATTTGGAAAAACCTAGTTTGTCCTATATGACCAACTACATTTCCCTTTCCTGGTGGTACGTATACACTCTAAATCAAGACATTATGAGTCAATTTTTTTAACTTGAAAGAATGGACTCTCACTTTCAATTTTTAGGAATACTTTCCTAGAACAATGACATTATGAGTCAGATTTTTATATATGACACTAAATTACTAGGGTGATACTATTATGAGTAAGTTTGCTAGTCGATTGGGAATACAAATCTTTCTAAATAAATGAAGAAAGTCGATGAAATTGAATACTTTACATGATTGCAAAACAAAGTTCCTTTTTCTTTTTTTTAGCTTGAAATCCCTTTCAAATCCATAGTCCTAGATTTTATTTTCTCGGTGACCAACCTCTACTTATTTATTTGTATTAATTTCTTGTTTTAGAATAATCATCAACCATCTGAATCTTTATATTTGAATGCTCGAATAAATAATTAAAACTTGTTTAATTTAGTAAATAGTTAATCATAAGTCTTTGTATATTTGATAACTTATTACTTGCAAGCACTTTATTACTTTTATGATCGCTTACACTTGTGTACTGTTGGGATCCATCAACTAGCATTCTGGATAAAATTATAGCAACAACTTAATCATCACAAGTTGTGCACAATTACATTGCAACATAATGTTTTGTTGAATGTATATGATTTTAGCCTTGTACTTGTTGTATTCTTAATACAATAAAATATTAAAAGAAATAGTGTTCCTTTCGCACCAGAAACCAATTTATTTTGATAGCTTTGGTACTGTGATAAACCTTCAGTGATAGTTTAGGTAGGAAATATAAATACCTGATGGTTCAGGTATGAAATTCACAAAATATGATATTTTAGTTGTGTTTTTACCATTATATATTTTATTTCAAAAGTTTTGTCACACCCCGATCTTACACCGTATATGTGGCCGACCCTCGAGAATCATTGCTAGTCCCCAAGCGATCCCTTGGCCTAGCTGACTACTTAGCGGTAGACTTGTACCAGCGTACTGGAGTACCCCAGGATACTGCGAGCGATATTGAGGTCACCCCTTCATCCTTCACTGATATCTGGCGTATTTAGGCCGAGTACACACGAGAGGAGGTGGATAGAAAGAGAGCAGCTCCGATAGATATTTCTCCATAGGTTGATGTTGACTCGTTACCTGTAGCCACATCTTCGCCTACTTCGGCCTCTGGGCCTTCAGGTACATCTTCTCCTTCATTTTCTTCATAGGCCCCAGGTGTTTCCTTCTCCTCCCAGCCTATTAGGATTACTCGGGCCATGATCCTGAAGATGGGGCATTTGGCCAAATCAGCTGACATGCGGGTGACCCGACTTGAGAGATCCATCCCAGGGATGATCGAGAGTGCCATACTTGCTGCACTCACCCTCCTCCAGACTTTTGTTGATGCGTTGACTGTGAGAGTCACAGCTTGTGAGAGCAGACAAGGGGAAGCCTCCGAGGTAACAACGTTAAAAGCTGAAGTAGCAGATCTGAGGAAGTACGTAGACTATCTAAAGTCTACCGACTTCAATTCATTAATAGAGGCTGCTGATGATGAAGATGCCCCAGAGACTTTGGTGATTCCTCCAGCTACCACCGGAGAAGTACAGAGGGATGGCATAATAGGTGAGGAGTCGGATGCAGAGACCGACGAGGAGCATATGGCTTTACCTGATGATGAGATAATAGAGAGCCGAGAGGAGAACATATTAGAGATTTTCTAGATCTGGTGGAGATGATTGTGCAACCGGTGATCCAGATATCGCCGACTGAGACGTTCACAACAACTCCTAGTGGATCTGGGACTGCTTTTCCTTTTGAAGTTTTTTCGGGCACTGATGCCCAAGTACAGACTGCTGCACCGGCACTGAGGCTCAGACAGATGGAGAGACTGCATAGATAGGACCCTTTCTTTACCTCCCTCTCTGTCTTACTTTCTTTGACTTTTGGATAGGTTAATTCATTTGCAGTTGAGGACAAATGGATTTATTTGTGGTGGGGTGAGGCCCACCTTTTGTCTGAATATTAATGCTTCGCTATTTTGTGCATATAATTGGGTCATTTTGCTTATAATTGTGTCTTACACTGCTTCTTGTGGATATTTGAGCTTGTGGCTCTTTTTATTTTAAATTGTAAATGATTTTGACCCTTCCAAAAAAAATTAAATTTTTTGCCACCTCTTGTACGTGGGGAATGTGGTTGTTTAAATTTGAGTCTCAGTTTTGATCAATATTGATGACTCAAATAGTAATTAAATGAATATTAATGTGCAGTTACGATGAGACCAATTGAAGTTACGTAATCAATATGTGAACCCTTTGAATCTCGTTGTGACTAGCAAATTATCGATATGATTATCTTGTGATGAACGTTGCACACTAGCGAAAGTGTGGAGTCTTGTTTGACTTCAGTGTCTATGCCTTGTGTGATGAGCTTACTGTGAACCATGCATGATAACACCTAGAATTTACCCCATTGGTCCGGTCGACTAAGTAAAGCTATATGTTAATATGATCTTAGTCAACTTCGACGAAGTGTGAGCCAATTTGACATATACCTCTTTTGTGGCCTACCTTGTGAGTTTGAAAACCTCTTTTGAACACCCTTGAGCCTTACCTTTCTTTGGAAGAAACTTGATGAAAACATGACCTTTATTAAATCCACTACCCATAATCCTCGTGATTTATGGTTGATTAAATAGCCAACTTCGGACAAAAGCCTAGGTTGGGGGTGTGGTGAAAAGAAAAGGCCAGTCAAGAAGTGCAAGAAAAGTCCCTTTTAACCCATGATGTTGAGAAAAATGGAACCCCTCCATACAAAAAAAAAAACTATAGAAAAGAAAAATAAAAAGTTATGAAATAAAGTTATGAGAAATGTCAAAACAAATGGGGTTCCGAACAATCCATGGAAGTGAATAATGGGATGACTTATGAACAATAAATAAATTGATGAAAGAAGAGGAAAGGGAGTGTTGCAAGAACCACATTTCACGAGGATGAAAGTCACTGAACCTAAATGACCATACCTTTGCACTCAGCCCTATTACAAGCCTTGAAAAGACCTTTTTGAACTTGAGTGAGCTAAAACATTTGTTGATTGGAAAATACGGGCAAACCTATAGGTGAAAGCATGCATTGTGTTCTTTTTTGTGAGAGTGAGCATTGCATTTGATTCCAGAATTTTAAATGATTAAACTATTGTGTGTGAATATGGAATCATTCTTTGTGTAAGGGCATTAGAATACCTTTATTGAATTTGAACTTGCATTTGAAGCAAGTATAGTGAGCTTGAGAATCTTTGATAATGGTGTGTCACAACTTGAGTCTTTGATTATACAATTGATTCTTGCATAAGTAAGTTGAGTCTTGTTGTGTATATTAATGGTTGAGTTTTGTGTACCACTGTTTGAGACATCCTTTTTGGACTGCCAAACTTAAGTTTTACTTGAGCACAAAAAAAGTTTAAGTTTGGGGTGTTAATGAGTTGGACTCATTTAGGGCTATATTTTGATAGAATTAGTGTCCTCAAATGAATATTTTGCCTCAATATCTGATGAAAATCCTTAAGTTTCTGGTATTTAGAGTTTGAGGCAAAGCATGGACACTATTTGGCAAGAAGGAACAAGGCAGCTAAATATAAAGAAGAAATGAAAGCCTGTAGATCACCGAGCCCAGTTGGCGAGTCGCTGATGGGCCTGGAGATCACCTTTTGTTCCAGTGTGCTGAGCCCTGAAGGAAAAGGTCAAGTTGGCGATGAAATGGAGCAGTCGGCACGTCGCCGATCAGTTCCGCAAAGCAGTACCATATCGCCCAATGACTCAAAACGCGAAGAGGCTAAAGGCTAAAGTATGAAGGCGATGAAATTGACCAAAAGGCGGATCGCCGAGCATATTGGCGATCCTGACTAACTGAGTCAATGGTCCTCTGCAGCACAACTTTTCAAACACTATGAATACTTGTTTAAATTTCTAATATCATATCATATCACTTTTATTATTCGAACTTTTTACAGTTTTTGGAGAGTTTTAAGTTTTTGAGGGTTTTGGAGACTTTGTTCTAAGACCTTGAAGATTCAAAGGGTTTCAACTCCAACAAATTGGACTTGGGTCTTGAAGATTCTATACTCTTGACGTGTTTTAAGACTTAATTATTCATACCCAGTTGATGGAAACTGATATTGGTATAAATTTTTATCTTTTTACATGTCTAGCTAAAACCCCAATTCTTGAGGTGTGCTTTTGTGAATATGGGTTAAATTATTTGCTGGGTCTTCCTTGTTAATGGCTTATTTGTTGTTTAAATGTGATTTCATTTAGTAGTTATGTATGAACTTAATGGGATTGTAGTTGCAAATACGATTTCATCTTAGTATTTTTTGCTTGCTCGAGAGAGATGTCGTAAAACTAAGACTTCTAAATTGAAAGCTGGTGGTATAGGGTCGACATGGGTTTAGCTCGAGAGAGTGAACCCTAGTCCTTCTTCCACACATTCATCTTGTGAGAGTGAATGGGCTAAGGTGGAGGTTGTGCTTAATGCGACAACTCGGTGTTTGAGAGAAACTGAGTTAATTCGAGGTAAGTTGCTCGACAGAGAATTTACCCCCACTATAGTCTAGCCTAGTCACAAATGTTCAACAATTTACTATCAAAAGCATGTACCCGATAGTCTAGTTTAACCTATATTCCTATCACATCCCAAGAATCCCGTCTCCATATCTCGTTTCCTTATATTTTTACTCTTTTTTTTAGTTGTTAATTCATACAAACCCCCATTGATAATTGACGTTTGCGTCACTCCTTAGATTTAGTATGTTTTTATTCGTTAATATCTATAGCTATGACTAATTAGAACTTGATTTTATTTTTCTACTAATTCTCAAAAACACTCCCTGTGGGAACGATCCCAACCCTTGGTTAGGTTATATCACTACACGCTATCATTTGGTACTTGAACCGAAATAGTGTCAGTTGATTTCTACGAACATCACTCTTATTCCTAAGATTGCCAATCCTACAAAAATTGGGAGTATAGACCTATTTCATGTTGCACAACAGTGTATAAGATCATTTCAAAGGTGATTACAACAAGGTTGCAGAAGGTGATGAGTTCTTTAGTTGATCCTAATCAATTAGATTTTGTGCCAGGGAGAGCTATTAATGACAATATAATTCTCAGCCATGAGCTAGTGAAAAGGTATAATAGGAAAGGTATTTCTTATAGATGCATGATAAAAGTGTATATGAAGAAAGCCTATGACTAAATTGAATGGAATTTCCTGGAGAAAATATTATATGAACTGAAGTTTCCAGATAAAGTGATCAAGTGGATAATGCAGTGTGTCACCACAATAACTTATTTATTTCAGGTTAATGGGAAAACAACACGACCATTTAAAGCTCAGAGAGGGGTTAGAGAAGGCGATCCCATGTCCCCATTCCTTTTTGTATTGGCTATAGATTATCTCACCAGGACTCTAGAAAGCTTACATACAAATCCTGAGTTCCATTATCATCCAAGGTGTAAGAAGTAAATAATTATCCAGCTGAGTTTTGTAGATGATTTACTGATGTTTTGTAGGGGGGATATCAAGTGTGTTAGAAGTTTATATAGGTTTTTTATGATTTTTCCAATGCATCAGGGCTGGTGGGAAATGTGGAGAATAGCAGTGTTTATTTTGGAGGGATAAAATAGAATGTCTAGGATCAAATATTATCGGAGCTTCAATTTGTGAAACGTGACCTCCCATTCAAGTATTTGGGAGTTCCTTTGAGTACAAAAAAAGGTATCTATAGTCCAATGCAAACCTCTTATTGACAAAATGTTGAATAAAGTTGATATACCGTGAGTTTACGGTATTTCTAATACATTTCACTTACAAGTTGTGTGTGTCTAGGGCCTTTTGGTATTGGTTTTTATGTGTTTTATCGTATATTGTAGGAAAGATGTTCAGGCGCGGAAGTAAAGAGACAGCTGAAAGGGAGCCAAAAAAGGGCATCTACGGAGTAATCTACGGACCGTAGGTCTATTGATGCTCCGTAGATGGTGGCCGTAGATCAGCAGCCAAGGCATGGAGGCAAATCA
>JAJOOO010008098.1:0-23304 GCA_029582685.1 Solanum piurae | reverse complement strand
TGTTTCAGATTCATAAATGAGTAGACGTCTTCTTATAATATTTTTTTTTCAGGTTCGTGAAGAGGATGAGGAGATCGAGGCTGAGGGCGCTAATTATCAGCTTGAAATGATGAGATGCCTAAGGGAGGTTAATGTTGACAACAACACCGTTGGTTGGTACGCGTACTTTCCTGTTTGACCACATCAGAGACAATTATGTATTTGCCGTACATAAAAAGTGTTGAACCTGTGGTCCGTGTGGACTGGAACATTGGTTTTGTAGTTTGTGTTTGGCATGCTGTTTGTGTTGATCAGTTTCGATGTGTTGGGGATTTGCGGTCTATGTGTACTGTGTTGATAAAAAAATGTTGCTGGATTGATTATTTTTTTGGACTGTGATGACTGATTGCAGTTAGTTTTTTGAGTCGAGTTGGCATTTTGCAAAGTGAGCAGTTCTTCCTTTCTTTTTCTGGATTATGATGACTGATTTGTGTTGGACATTTTGACATTTCTTTTTCTGGTTTTGTTAAACTCGGATCATATTGCCACTTCTGTCCTTGTAAATTGTAATATGGGTATTGGTAATGTGCTGAACTATGAACTTTTTGTTGGTATTATATTACAGGTATCAATCAACTTTATTTGGTTCTTTTCAAACTGTTGAATTGATAGAGACCTTCATGAATTACCAGGTATATTCTTCATTTATGATTCTGTCCATCTCCATCTCTCATCTATGGATTGTGAAATTGATTGTATTGGTAATAGAGTTGCACTTGTTTTGGTTCACGGGCTAATAACCTGCACCCAAGAAGTGCAACACAGATTATTTTATCTTTAGGAGCTTGAGCTAAACTATTCACTGTCAAAATCAACTCCTACCAGCAGCTTGACCAGAACATCCATGGAATGATTTCAAACTGAATGACATTGTGTTTTAATTTCTTCCGGCTTGTTTGTCTTGTATTTTCTCTGTCCAACAAGATAAATTTTCTCATCATTGATGATTTTTTGAACGGAACACTCAATTCTGTAAAAATTACTTCTCTTGTAGAATTTTCTTATGTTCTTGCTTGATCAGTTGCTATTTGATTGTCTCAGACTCAGTTGTTTATGTGAATAATCTCTTTTACTTGACCCCATGGCTTCTTGCGACTGCAGGAGAATATTAAACGTTGTGTTTGCATTATTTATGATCCTTCAAGATCCAACCAAGGTGTCTTAGCATTGAAGGCCTTAAAGCTTTCCGATTCTTTCATGGAACTCTATAGGAGTAATAACTTTACTGGAGAGAAGTATGTGCATTCTTGCATTCTCCTTTCCCCCAAGGATAATTCTTTTGGACATAACAAACTTATTCTATTGCTGATGTTGGTTTATTTCTAGGTTGAGGGAAAAGAATCTTTCATGGGTCGACATCTTCGAAGAGATACCAGTATGCTTTCTTATCCACATTACTTTTCTCTCACTTTCATTATCATGTGCAGCTGTTGTCTTTGTATGAGTAAATTTTTTCAGCAATGCAACTTATTGATTGCCATTCTGCGCTTGTATTAGTTCGAAAATCAGTTGCTTGAGATGTATTTCTTATTATTTCCCCCTTTTGCCCAGCGAAGGCATTCTTGACTTCTTTTGTTGGAGTACGTAAGATAAGTTTAAGATTCTTTGATTAATACCATTAAGGGGTATTACTATCTTGGTTTTAGTCAGTCAACATGGTAACTTCAGATAAGTTATGTTCATAGTTTCTAAAGAGAGAAAAGTTGTACAAAGAAAGCTTGCTTCATTTTCTCACTTTTTAATTTTGCCATTCTTTTGTACAGATTAAAGTTTCAAACTCGGCTCTCATAAGTGCCTTTATGACTGAACTTGAACCTGATACACCTGTAACTCAGGTATCTTACTATTTTTTCTTTTGGGGGAGAATTCTCGAATGATCAGATATAGCCTGACAAACTAATTGAATGGTTTTCTTTTCCCCTGTGTGTCAGTGTGATTATGAGCGCCTACAATTGTCAACCAATCCATATTTGGAAAGGAATGTTGAATTTTTGATTGACTGTATGGATGACTTGTCAATGGAGCAGCAAAAGGTTAGTCCTTCTCTTCGTGGGTCAATCTTTCCCTTTCTGGGGAGTGTGTTATATGCTTGGATGTTCAGTTGCTAACATTACCACCTGTTTGCAGTTCCAATTTTACTATCGGAACCTTTCCCGTCAACAAGCTCAGCAGCAAGCTTGGCTTCAAAAGAGAAGGTATTCTTCTAAGTTTTTTGGAGACATTTTCAAGTGCTTGATCACCTAGATATAATAGTCTATATGATAAGCTTACATGATTTATTTATTTATTTGGTGAGGGGGAGGAGGAACCCATTACGAGTTGTGACAGCTTGATAGTTGAGTATGCTAATTAGAAGTTTCAGGGTTCGGATGTCTTGGCTGTGGTGTGGATGATGCATACCTGGTGAAATCTGCATTAAATGTTTATTTTCTAGAGGTCCTTCCTCATTGCTATTTGTTCCGGATTTTTTTCTCTTCAGGGCTGACAACATGGCACGTAAAGCTGCTGGAGAAGAGCCACTGCCAGAGGAAGATCCTTCTAATCCTGCATTTAAGCCAATCCCAGAACCCTCACGATTGGACAGCTTTCTCATAACTAATCAAATAGCAAACTATTGCAATCAGATTAACGGGTGAGTTACAGTCTGAAGTAATGACCATTGTTCACATGCATGTTTGCAAACATTGCAGATAGGAATTGTTCAACTGAGGAAACACAGCCACTCCTGAACATAGTCAAATTTTCAACCTGCCCAGTCTTTCGAAACTGTCTCTAACATTCTAATTACAAAAAGATTTGAAATGCTTCTACTACTCTTAACTATAATCTTAACTTTTTACCCTGAGCCCTTTTGCGTTTCTATTTGATTTCATTTGTTTTAGCTCTCCTTGAGACATACTTTTAACCTTAATTCTATACATGGCCTCGTAAGGAACTGGATTTGTTAGGTGGGCAAGTATTTATTTGGAGTTTTGATAGTAGCTGAAAAAAAATCATGATGAATCGGTAATGCACACTCAAGGGTGTGATCAAGCAGTCAATGAAGTAGAGGAGATTTTTTTAGGTGATTAAGTTAGCCCATTACTTGTGCTAGTGAGAGGTGGAGATTTTTTTAGGTGATTAAGTTAGCCCATTACTTGTGCTAGTGAGAGGTATCCGGATCCAGCATCCGTTGAGATAGTCGAGGTGCACGCAAGTACTTTCCTTGTGTTGGTTTGTTCAGGTTTATGTCATCTTCCTTGTTGAACGTGTTTTGGCAAAATGCCACTTGGTTTTATCACTCTCCTCGTGTTTATTCCCGACTTCTGTTTTCTAGGAAAGTATCCCGCCTGCATGAGTAGTACATAATCTCTTCATTTTTCGAGCTAAACTCGTTTATGTATTACTTGCAGTGTTGCTGGACAGAGCTTCAGTAGACTATATCTGATGAAGGCTCTTCAAGAGAACTGAAGAAATCTATGGAGTAATAGACCAATTTTGTACTTTTCCATTTTGTGTCAGTTTTTTAAACGCTTTTTAAGTTGATATATGAAAAGAATGAATTCCTGTGTATGCAAGTGACGGAAGGCCTATACTTCCTCGTTAACAACAATATATTCAGTGTAATTTTACAAATGCTGTTTGAAAAGGATGGTGTGTACGCACCTTATCTCGTGAACGTAGAGAGATTGCTTCCATATATGATTAAAAGAGTGGCTTACAACATTAAACTTATGCTCATAGGGGGATTCAAATCAACAACCTAAAATATTTTTCAATTAACTTTTGTTGCTTCTCTCATGTCCAAGTGATTTAATATTTTATATATGCGTTTAAGTTATATAAAAGCAATAAATAAACCTTTATTTCAAACATAAATAGTATACGTGCAATTTTTTTATATTAACTATGTACTTAATAAATTGATTTAATTGTTCCACCAAAGCAGCTTTGCCCATGTTCGTAGGACTCTTTACGTGTAGCTTTAAAAAATATTAAAGAGATTATCAAGATTTTTTTCCATATTTGTCAAACAATTAGGAATCATTTAGTAACGTGTATAAGAATGGTATCAAATATAATATACTAGTAATAAATAATAATTGAATAATAGTGTAATATTATTATAGAAAAGAAATCCAATATTATTAACGGGCAGCTCCCGTGACGGGCGGTGTGTACAAGGCCCGGAAACGAATTCACCGCCGTATGGCTGACCGGCGATTACTAGCGATTCCAACCCACCATAGTATTTCTTCAAATATTTCTGAGGATGTTTCCAAATTATTGGCCTGTAATCAGTTCTCCATTCAGTTTGCTACTTAGCTGTGGTTACTTTGTTTGGGCTTCTTTCATAACATATCGTATTGATATTTGTTTATAATATACCAGCGAATGATAAACTAAGATTATTAATTAAAGAATAAACAAAGATAAAACGAGATAAGATAAGATGTTACGTAATAATAGAAAATAAATCCAATATTATTGATGTTACTTTGTTTGGATGACTGTTACATATTCTTTTCATAATATATCGTATCGGTAAAAATACAAGATAAGACTTTTCGTTATTAAGCAACGAGTTTTTAACTATCGAAAAATAGGAGGTGAGGGTCCCTTAATCTTGAAATTTGGGCGCGTGGGTTCTGTCTGTACATCCTTATACTTAACAATCTTTCACAATCATAGCTAAGGGATGGCATAAAGCTTCTTTGGCCGACATAACATGATTTTATAGAGCATAGATCGCTTTCATACAAACTACATATAATACATTGGGAAACAAGAAAAAAAGATCTTTTTTTTTCTTGATTTTTAATCATCTAGGAGACCTAACTGGTTCTTTTTCTGTGCCAGAGAAGGTGAATTCTGAGGTACTTTTCTTAGAACTCTCTATTTTTTGCTGTTTTTGTGTTTATGTAGACTTTATATGGAACCCCAGATTGTATTCTTGAGTTATTGAGGTGTGGGGTTGGGGGTTGGAAGAGTCTAAATGGTGCCTGGTTTTGTGGGTTTTTTTGGATTGTTGCTGAATTTGCACAAAAATGTCATCTTTTTTTCCCTTGATTTTATAGAGCATAGATCCTAACATACAAACTGCATGTAGTACATTGGAAACGGAGGAAAAAAAATCAGTTTTTTCTTGTTTTTATCATCTGGGAGACCTAACTGGTTCTTTCTCTGACCCAGAGAAGGTAAATTCTCAGTAACTGTTCTTGGAGCTCTCTTTTTTTGCTGTTTTTGTGTTTATGTAGTCTTTATATGGAACCCCAGATTCCATTCTTGGGATTTTGAGGTGTGTGGAGGGTGGGGAGGTTAGGGGGATTCGAAGAGTCCAAATGGTGCCTGGTTTTGTGGGTTTATTGGATTGTTGCTGAATTTGCATAAAACTGTCGTATTTTTCCTTTTATAGAGCTTATAGAAACTGCATATAATACATTGGAAAGAAGAAAAAAAGATCAGTTTTTTTCTTGCTCTTTAATCATCTGGGAGACCTAAGGTGAATTCTCAGTTACTGTTCTTGGAACTCTCTATTTTGCTGTTTTTGTGTTTAATTCTTTATATGAAACCGCAGATTCTTGTTCTTGGGTTTTGGGGTGTGTGTTTGGGGGTGGGGGGATTGGAAAAGTCTAAATGGTGTCTGGTTTTGTTAAGTTTATTGGATTTTTACTAAATTTGCAGAAAATGTCATCTTTTTTTGCTTGATTTTATAGAGCATAGATTGTTAGCATACAAACTCTATATAATACATTGGAAAAGAAGAAAAAAGTTCAGTTTTTCTTGCATTTTGATCATCTAGTAGACCTAACTGGTTCTTTCTTAACCCAGAGAAGGTAAATTCTCAGATACTGTTCTTAGAACTCTCTTTTTTTGCTGTTTTTGTGTTTATGTAGTCTTTAAATGGAACCCCAGATTCACAGAATTGAATTTTTTCTTGTTGGGTTTTTGTTATGTGTGTGGTTGGGGGTAATGGGAAGAGAAAAGATCATTCTTTCTTGCTTTTCAATTATGTTGGGTTATTTTTAAGAGAGAGCTGCTGGTTCTTTCTCTGAACCAGAGAATTTAAATTCTCAGGTTCAGTTCTTAGAATTCTTTTCTTTTTACTATTTTTTGTGTTTATTAATCTTCAAAGGCAACCCCAGATTCATAGAATTCATTTTCTTCTTGATGGGTTTTTGGTGTGTGTTGTGTGTGTTATGGTGGTGGTGGGAAGGGTTGTTGGGAAGAGTCTACATGATGTCCTGATTTTATGGGTTTATTGGATTTAGGTGAATTTGCATAAAAATGTCATCTTTTTTTAGTGTGTTTGGTTTGGGGTTGGGGGTGGGAAGAGTAACAGTTCCTGGTTTTGTGTGCTTATTGGATATTAGCTGAATTTTCAGAAAAATGTCATCTCTTTTCTTTGATTTGTTGCTTTTTGTTGTTTTTTTAAAGTAATTTCCAAGTTAGCCAACAGTTTTGGTTCTCCTACTTACTTCCCTAGAAATATGTTAATGTTAACATATTTGTGTTTGTTTTTCTGCTCCTTTTTCGCCTTATTCTAATTTGAACCTTTCAGTTTTGTTTCTCTATATCTGGGAATACAATGTTTTTAGTTTTGTTAAACTTTTTCTTGAACTTAGGGTTGAAGGGTGTGGGAAAACATGTCTTACCAAAGGGCTGAGAGATTGGGTTACATGAGTCTTGATGAAGAGATGGCAGATACGATGGATGAATTTGAAGAGGTATTCTACAACGAGGACACAAACCTTGATGATTTTGAGATGGTCAGTACATATACACTTTGACTTATTCTTATTCTCTGGTGTCTTATGTTGAGTTTTGCTTTGAGACTGTTTAATTTAGTGATC
Source organism: Solanum piurae (assembly GCA_029582685.1). NCBI lineage: Eukaryota > Viridiplantae > Streptophyta > Magnoliopsida > Solanales > Solanaceae > Solanum > Solanum piurae. The sequence continues at coordinate 16,432 of JAJOOO010008098.1, read as the reverse complement.
ACCTCAACAAAAGTGTGAACTCGTGTATCTGTTTATATTAGGTTTGAATCTAAGTTGCTTGGACTCGGGTACGGGTGTCCGATACGGGTGCGTATCTAGAGGTCAGATCCTTCATGATCTAATTTTTAAGATTCTGGGATATGGATCCATGTATGGATACGGGTGCAGGAATTCACCTAAAAATAATTATTAAAATATCTGAAATAGAGTTATAAAACCTAAATTATGAGATATTATGTGGAGAACTTGAGAAGAATCATGGAAGGAAATTAAAGGAAAAGGAGTGGCAAAAATTTCTATATAAAAGGTTTTCCATTTTCTTCAATTTCACCTTATCTCTTGTATTGATTATAGGAATCATTAAAATTGTCCAGACTCCCCATCGATTTTGGTCAAAGTACCCAAAATACGTTGACCAAATTGGACACGGATCCCACACCCACACCCATGTCGTGTTGACACGGGTGCGGCACCAAAAGTGAAGAGTCCGAGCAGCTTAGGTTTGAATCATGCCCCTTTAGATCAGGCCTGACCAGTTTTTCTTTGGTTCAAATGCGTGGAAATTTCTTTGATAATGCGTGTCAGTGAGAAATGAATCTAGGGCCTTTATCTGATTTGAATTTTGATGCCATGTTAAATAGCGACCACTTCATCTAAACTTTGATCTGTTGCAGCGGCCAGTGAGAACATGCTTGTTTTGGTGCGAACATTATGTTGAAAAAATATAATTTTCCAGTTAGTTTAGCAATAACTATTTTGATGTTTACTAGATTCTGCACTCTGGATTTGCTTATTTGTGTTGTTACTTTTTGAAGCAAAACATGCATCTCTTAAAGATGTTCTTCATTTGAAAAATCTATTGGTATACAGCAGCGCGGTGAGTACTAATTGCTCTTATTGAATTCGATGATAGTCATGTTACTCTTTTTTCTTTTAGTCTTCATTTCTCCTATTTGTTTGATGGAGTAATGACACAACCTGTTTTTTCTCAATGTACTGAGATGAGTTTTTTGTATTTCATTCTGTATTTTGAGTTACCTTGAACTATTGAAACTACACATCAAGTGAAAGCATGAATATGTGATTACTTTGGTCAGTTGGTGTCAGATATCCAATGGCGTAATTACTTTTTTTTTGGGAATATTGGGTAGGTAACAGAAGGGACAGATACATCCGCTGCACAAGCAAGGAAAGGCAAAGATATACAAGGTATCCCATGGGAGAGATTGAATATAACGAGGCAAAGCTACAGATTGACAAGGCTCGAACAATACAGGAATTATGAGAACATACCTTTGTCAGGAGATGCTGTAGATAAGGTCTGTAGCTTCATTATTTATTTCTTTAAGGATTTTAATTCAGTATTTCCAAAGTATAGTTATAAACTTTGCGGTTCTTCTATGTTATATTGCTTTGTCAGGAATGCAAACAGGTGAAGAAAGGTGGCAACTTCTATGACTTCTTTTACAATACAAGATTAGTGAAGCCTACCATACTTCATTTTCAGGTATGCATTTATTTTGTAGAGTATGCAAATAGTCTGAGTCCAGCTGCGAATTTCCACCTATTATTGAACCCTTTCGTTCGGAGAAGGACTAAATGGATCATGAAGTTGTCAATCAATTAATTAGAGAGAAATTCGGAGCTGCTATTTCTTGCAGCTGGGTTAACTTTTACCTGTGTTGCTCGGACTCTTTAAAAATGTTGTTGGGTGTGTGTTAGATCCTCCAAAAGTAAGTGCATTTTTTGAGGATCAGACACGGGTGCAACAATATTCTTGGAGAGGTAACGTAACATAAATTTTTACATATGATTTGCTGGGCTTACCCCATGTTTCAGCCATTCTTGTTTACTTGCTTCTTCTATATGCAATTTCTCTGCTGTGGGATGTTGAATGATGCGAGGTATACCCAAGAACTGCAAAATCCTCCCTGATGTATCTCTCCACCCTATGTTGTACTCATCTTCTGGAATAAAGACCAAGGATTTCCCGTCTCCTAACCAATCTTCATTCCTCACGAAATGCCATAACTATTTAAATTCTGCTCCTGACAAAACTGGCCCCTTTCTATTTATAAAAACTGGGTCTATTAACATTTTCATTAATATCTAACAATTCGAAGGATTTCCTCCTCAACAGTATAATGAATAAATTGGTGTCTTTGTATTCTTCAAATTCCCAGCAAGTATACTATCATCCTAAAAATAGGAGCATACTCTATTACTTTCATCAATTTTAGCTCTACAAGCATTCAATATGACAAGAGAACTTGAGTAAGCATGCATAAAAACATGCCTAGGGTATCAGGGAAGTCTCCTCAATTATGGATTGGTAAAGGAAATGGAATGGGTTTCTGAATTCTGACCGCGCCAAGACAACAAAATTACTGCCGGAGGTTCTCCATCCCATGTCTGATGCTTTTGGGTTAACTTCTTAACTGCAGTTACTGATAAAAAAGGAATCTGTTAACTACTTATTTCTTCGGAAAATTTTGGATTATTCTGTGGTGTTTGCCTCGTAAATAATATTATTTTTTTTCATTTGCTGAAAGGATAATTTTAATGATCTCTTTATGCCATTTGTTTTGCAGCTAAGGAACTTGGTTTGGGCTACTTCAAAACATGATGTGTATCTTATATCGAACTACTCACTTATGCACTGGTCATCCATTTCCAACAACTTAACCGAAGTCCTTGATTTCTCTGGACATATAGCACCGTCAGAGGTAATCTAGAATGCACTTAGTGACCTTCCTTTTGTATTTTAGTTTCTAGGGTACCTGTAGTTCTTCTTCTTCTTCTTCATGCTGGTGTCATGTTTCCATGAAGAGGACTCTTATGTGTATGTATCTTATCAATTTCTTTCTTCTGTTAACATTGCGGTGGGATTTGAAAGAGTACCCATCTATCCCTCTTAGTTTGGGTCTTCAAGATGTTTTGTTTTTGTCTTTTTACCCCTCCCTCAGGGTTGGAGGTGGAGGGTGCTTACCATCCGAGCACCCCTCTTGTCAAGATGTTTTCTTTGATTCCAATTAGATGTCAATATTATTTGTTGTTTCTTCCCTTATTGATTATGTCTAACCTGCTCTTTTTGTTACTTTGGCCTCTAGAAACATGCAGGAAGTTTGTTAGAAGGTCTAACACAAACACAGATCAGCACAATGGCAGTGAAGAATCGCTTTGTTGTCGCAGGGGGCTTCCAAGGGGAACTCATTTGTAAGGTTAGTAGGGTTTGTTTTGAGTTTCATCAAGAAGATATAATAAAATTAGTTTCCGGAGAAAATTTATGAAATCAAAGAGAGGAGGTGGAAGTCCCAGGTCTTTGGTATGTTTCCACAATAATCAAAGTGTATGCATAGATGGATTATGTTAGAGATAGGTCATGTTAACTTATTGGCAAGCGTATTCAAGTTTTTTCTGCTGTTGTTCATGAACATTTTCTTTTTAACAATTTCCTATCTATTGATAGCTCAAGACTAGCAAGACTTGGTTAATTAAATTTGAATGACATTGAATCTTTATACCACATGCGCCTTTTGTCATCCTTACTTAACTTAGCTTCATATGATGCAGTGTTTGGACAAGCCAGGTATAAGCTTCTGTGCAAGGACCACTTATGAGGATAATGCTATTACAAATGCTGTCGAGATATATGATAGCTTGAGGTAGTATGAATATAATATGAGTTGTTGGACTTGTTAGAAATTCAACTGATTAAACGTCTCAATTGTTTTGCAGCGGTGGGCTTCATTTTATGGCTGCTAATAATGATTGTGGTGTGAGAGAGTATGACATGGAGAAATTTCAGCTTATGAACTACTTCCGATTCCCTTGGCCAGTGAACGTCAGTTTCTTATCTATCTTTTACTGCTCTTTTCGTTCTTTCATTTATCATTTATTTCTTGTGGCCGGGAAGACGGGGTGTTGTAATTGACATCCCATCATAGGCCTAGTGAACACACTTTTTTCTTAGTAAATAATTCAGATTGTTTGTGAAATAGAAGATGTTTGAGATGCATCTGTCTTTAAGTGCTATTCGAACATGGAACCTCTCATGCATTCATAATTTCATTGGTTATTTATTTATGCAGCATACTTCAATGAGCCCAGATAGCAAGATTCTTACTGTTGTTGGAGATGATCTCACTGGCTTGCTTGTTGATTCCCAAAATGGAAAGGTATTAAATCGTTACCTTCGAAATCAGATGTAATGAAAAGTTTTTCATCGTGTGGTTACCTTGTATCAGTTCTTAATTCAGAAAGTGGAATCTGAAGTATGTTGGTCATTTTCTTTACTGCGTTTATAGTGAGGGTGATTATTTGGCAAGAATCTATGAACCAATTGCAATGAATTTCACTTCTATTTTGTTTCTTACATTTTTCATGCCGAGTCCTCCATTTATGATGCCATAAATCTGTTCTAATCAAAGTTCTTTACTATATCAGACTGTTGGCTCGATTGTTGGTCATCTAGACTACTCTTTCGCGTCTGCCTGGCACCCTGATGGCCATACCTTTGCAACTGGGAATCAAGACAAAACCTGCCGAATTTGGGACTTGAGAAACCTGTCATCACCTACAGCAGTGCTGAAAGGAAACATGGGTGCTGTCCGATCAATCCGTTACTCATCAGATGGGAGGTTCTTGGTGGTGGCTGAACCTGCAGATTTTGTCCACATTTACAATGCTGAAGGAGAGTACAAGAAACGTCAAGAAATTGACATGTTTGGCGAGATATCTGGTGTATCTCTCAGTCCAGATGATGAGTCTCTTTATATCGGTATCTGGGATCGAACATATGCAAGCTTGCTCCAATACAACCGAAGGCGTTCTTCCATATATGTTGATTTGTTCACATAAACCTACTGATGGTTTGTTTCTTCACCGCGGGCCGGTGTACTGGGGAAAATAGGTTTCCTCATAGGTGATGAGATGAAATCATGTTGAACTTAGAAACTTGGCTCAGTTTTTGGTCCTTAGTATACCATGTACAGTGTCCTTGAGAAAAATGCCTTATATACAGAGCCTTATTCTAGTATAGTTGAAACTTCTCTATAAACAATCATCCTCTATTACAACATTTCGCTTTTGGTACCGACTTGTCATGTTATATGTTATATTGTATGTTTTCTATAACAACATTTCGCTATAGCAACAAAAAAAATATCTTGATAAGCGATTGCATTATAGAGAGATTTGAATATACAACATTTATGCTTGATTTGTGCTTCGACATTTTGGTAAAAAAATAAGAAATTACAAGAGTAATACTACAAGTACTTGTATGGATAAATGAGATAACGTCGAACTACCTATTAGCCTTCTATTTGTTCTCTATAACAACTTTGGTAAGCTGAAGTTATGGCATGTCTTGTCTAATTACATCTCTCCAATAATTCTTCGATCTACCTCTATCCCCTCCTCGAATTATCCATACTCAACATCTCACACATCCGCACTGGGACATTAGTGCATCTCCTTTTCACATTCTCGAATCATCTCAATCTCACATTCCGCATCTTATCCTCCACTAAGGCCACTCTTAGCTTGTCTTAGATATCTTCACTTGTGATCTATTTCGTCTAGTAAAGTCCATACATCCATCTCAAACCTCACCCCTATCGTGATAGAGATTTATTTTCGAAAAAAACATATTATAAAAAATAAATTAAATCGATTAAGTTGGTTTTTCATCTATATGACTACTATCAATTTTATCATTAGTTTAATAAAAAAATAATTATGTTTTCTAATAACTAAATTTAAATTTTATCATTAATAAAAATCAAATTAAAATCGAAAAAGAAATTTTGGATTTGGTTTGGTTTTTATATTTTTGCACTTCCATATCAAACTCCACTCAACTTATAAAGTAGTCGGAGAAAAAAAAATTAGGGTTTGGAAACCAGCTTCAAATAATTGGTGATTTCGCCGGAGATAATTGGGGATTTAGCCGGAATAAGCAGTGTACCGGCGGTTACCTGATTCCGGTTTCTTCCGGTGAGGTGTATTGCTTTGGCCTTCCAAGTTCCGACTAACAAAATGGAAGAGTTGAAGCACAAGTCGAAGAGAGAGGACGAGTCAAAGAAGCGCCACCGTGATAAGGAGGATCGAGATCGTGAAAAGAGGGATAGAGACCATCACCATCGTGATAAGAAGGATCGAGAGAGAGAGAAAAGCAGTCGCTATGAAAGGGAGAAAAGTGCTGATAGAGATAGGGCAAATCACAAGGATAGGCACAGTAGAGGAGATAAGGAGCGCGAAAAGAGCAGCAAGGTTCGTGATGATGATGAAAGACCTAGAGATAAAGTTAAAGAGCGAGAAAAGGATAAGGAAGATCGTGAAGAAAGAGAGAGGGAGAAAGAGAGGGAAAGGGAGAAGGAGAGGGAACGCGAGAGGGAGAAAGAGAGGGAACGCGAGAGGGAGAAGAGAGAGGGAACGTGAGAGGAAAAGAGATAGAGAGAGGAGAGAAAGGGAGAAGGAGAAGGAGAGGAATCGCGAAAAGGATAGACACCGGGAAGTATATGAAAAGGGGAGTGATGATGAAGTTGATGCGAAGGATCGTGAAAGGAAGAGGCGAAAGAGGGATAATGATGATCATCATAAGGAGAGGGATCGTGAAAGGAGTAGCAAACCAAACAACAGGCTAAGGGAAGAGAGCACCGATGAAGTATCAGCTGAAAAGGATCAGAAGAGTCGAGAAGAGGATCTAGCTGAGGAGCAAAGGAAATTAGATGACGAGATGGAGAAGCGAAGGAGGAGAGTTCAGGAATGGCAAGAGCTAAAAAGAAAAAAAGAGGAGTCTGAGAGGGAAACACTTGGGGTTGATGCAGGTGCTGAAGAACCTAAGTTGGGCAAGACTTGGACATTGGATGGTGAGTCTGATGATGAAGATGCTGAGGGGAAAACTGGCATGGATATTGATATGGATGATAGTGGCAAGGTCATGGACGACGAAAATGAAGCTGACAAGGTGGTTAGTTCTAGCATTGGATCTGATTCCCCTGTTATTCAGAATGGCGGTGATGGTTTAGTTGACGATGATGAGATTGACCCATTGGATGCTTTTATGAACAATATGGTTTTGCCTGAAGTTGAGAAGCTTAACAAATCCGTAGTCAATAGTTTGGATGGTGAAAATTCCAGTTTGAAAGAGAAAAACGGTCTGAGGAAGGAAGAAAAGCCTAAGATGAGCATGAAGAAAACCATGGGAAGAATTATCCCCGGTGAAGATTCGGATTCAGATTATGGGAACGTTGAGAATGATGAAGATCCTTTGGAGGAAGAAGATGATGAAGAATTTATGAAACGGGTGAAGAAAACCAAGGCCGAGAAACTATCATTAGTGGATCATTCGAAGATTGAATATCCTCCTTTCAGAAAGAACTTCTACATAGAAGTTAAGGAGATTTCAAGAATCAATGCTGAAGAGGTTTCTGCTTACAGGAAACAATTGGAATTGAAGATCCATGGCAAGGATGTTCCGAAACCAATCAAAACATGGCATCAGACAGGACTGTCCTCCAAGATGCTAGACACTATTAAGAAGCTGAATTATGAGAAGCCCATGTCTATTCAAGCTCAGGCTCTGCCAGTAATTATGAGTGGCCGAGATTGTATTGGGATTGCTAAGACAGGTTCTGGTAAAACTCTGGCATTTGTATTACCGATGCTGAGACATATTAAGGACCAGCCTCCTCTGATGTCTGGAGATGGTCCTATTGGGCTAATAATGGCCCCTACTAGAGAGCTTGTACAGCAAATTCATAGTGATGTTAAGAAGTTTGCGAGAGTGATGGGTCTCACCTGTGTACCTGTGTATGGAGGTTCTGGTGTTGCTCAACAAATTAGTGAATTGAAACGAGGAGCCGAAATTGTTGTGTGCACTCCAGGTAGGATGATTGATATACTCTGTACAAGTGGTGGGAAGATTACAAATCTGCGAAGAGTCACATATTTGGTCATGGATGAAGCTGATCGGATGTTTGATATGGGATTTGAACCTCAGATCACAAGAATTGTCCAAAACACTCGGCCAGACCGTCAAACAGTCCTGTTCTCTGCAACTTTTCCTCGTCAGGTTGAAATACTAGCTCGTAAAGTGTTGAACAAGCCTGTTGAAATACAGGTAGGTGGTAGGAGTGTTGTGAACAAGGATATAACACAATTGGTTGAGGTGAGGCCAGAAAGTGATAGATTCCTTCGACTTCTTGAGTTACTTGGTGAATGGTATGAAAAAGGTAAAATTTTGATATTTGTTCACACACAGGAGAAATGTGATGCTTTATTTAGAGATTTGCTCAAGCATGGTTATCCCTGTCTCTCCCTTCATGGGGCTAAGGATCAGACTGATCGTGAGTCCACCATATCCGACTTTAAAAGTAATGTATGTAATTTGTTGATTGCTACTAGTATAGCAGCCAGGGGCTTAGATGTCAAGGAGCTTGAACTGGTAATCAATTATGATGTTCCGAACCATTATGAGGACTATGTTCATCGTGTTGGGCGGACTGGTCGAGCTGGTAAGAAAGGTTGTGCCATCACATTCATATCTGAGGATGATGCAAGATATGCACCTGATCTTCTAAAAGCTTTACAATTGTCGGAGCAAGTTGTACCAGATGACCTGAAAGCTCTTGCTGATAGTTTCATGGCAAAGGTTAATCAGGGACTTGAGCAAGCACATGGGACTGGTTATGGTGGTAGTGGTTTTAAATTTAATGAAGAAGAGGATGAAGTGAGAAGAGCAGCCAAGAAAGCACAGGCAAAGGAATATGGATTTGAGGAAGATAAATCAGATTCAGAGGATGAAGATGAAGGAATTAGAAAAGCAGGTGGTGACCTCTCTCAGCAGGCTGCCCTTGCTCAGGCTGCTGCTCTTGTTGCTGCTTCCAAAGCGAGTATGGCTTCAGCAGCAGCTCCAGTTTCAGCTGGTCAGCTGCTTCCCAATGGTGGATTACCTGTTGCATTGCCTGGTGTACTTGGTATTAATATACCAGGTGCAACAGCAGTTGCTGCTGGAAATGGACTATCAGTTGGCTCTAATGATGTGACAGCCAGAGCAACGGCATTGGCAGCTGCCTTGAACTTGCAGCATAACTTAGCAAAGATTCAGGCCGATGCAATGCCTGAACATTATGAAGCAGAATTAGAGATAAATGATTTTCCTCAAAATGCTCGTTGGAAGGTTACACACAAGGAGACGTTGGGTCCTATTTCTGAATGGACAGGAGCTGCCATCACCACTCGAGGACAGTATGTTCCACCTGGCAAGGTACCAGGGTTCGGGGAAAGGAAGCTGTACTTGTTCATTGAAGGCCCCACGGAGCAATCTGTCAAGAGAGCAAAAGCAGAATTAAAACGTGTATTGGAGGACATTACCATGCAAGCATCATCACTTCCTGGTTCGGCTCAACCGGGCAGATACTCAGTTGTATAAGAATGAATGCCGATGTCATTTTGATGTTTCATTTTTGTCTATTATCTTTTCCGGGCAAATTATTTCCTAAATTTTGTTACTCAATTTGGAGATGACTTACTTTGTAATGATATAAACAGGTTTAACTAGATACATGATTCTCAGTGATCAGCCATGGTTAGTTCCTCTCCTATATTATTTTATAAATCCTGTTATCTGTATTACTTGATTCCTTTACTGATAGTACCATCAAAGCTGCTATTTGAATTGAAACTGACACAGGGAGATGACATAGAGTTGTCCAGGAAGAAGCATGGTATTCAGTCACCCCGACTAATATCTTGTTAGGAAAGAAAAACCTGTGGTAACTTTTATTACACAATTACTTGAATTTCTATTTACTCATGTTATAGAGTAGCAGAATTGCTTGAATTTCTATTCATGAGGAATCATCATATGCACAAGGTTGATGACGATTTTCATGATGGCACTGCTCCATATACCTAATGGACTGTGAGACGACTACTAGAGCAAAGGTATATTGACTAGATTCAGTGTTGTCTTTCCATCTTCTTTGTGGATTTGGTAGTAAATGAAAACAGGTACTGACTTTTTATATTTCTAAAATGTTAAAACCTTTTTTAAAAAAAATCAAGTTTAAAATGTTAAACCTTCTGCTTGTAGATTCTTAGCAACACTATAAAAAAAAAAAAAAAGAGGAAAGAAAATGTGAAATGCCCTTTCTTTTTTTTAGAATGAAGAGGGAGAGAGAAAAAAAATGAGAAGTGCCTTTGCCGAAGATATTGTCATTCCCTTCGCTCTTTGTCTTGTCCAATGGATTATAAGCTTTGGTTTACTTGCTATAATGAGAGTGGAAGTTATCTCGATGCATCAGTAAGATTTCCGGAAGACTATATACATCAAAAAGATACTTTTGCCTTACAGGTTAGGCCTGTTTCCGAGAACGAGATGTTTAGAGTGGTAAGATCTTGTAAAAGGAAAAGCATGTACTGTTTCATTTGCTTAGTTGGTTAAACTGAATTTACGTGCTGCTAGCACGTGCCCAAACAACATCCCAATGTTCTTAATTTTCCCTTGTTTTAGAGTCTACTATTTATGTACTTCTATTTTTGTTTGAGGTTGAACGGAATGTGTCTTTCTGACTTTTTCTACTGTTCTCATCTTCATATCCAAGCAATGGAAGAGAATGGTCACAAGAACGTTCAACTTTTGTTGGACCAGGTTTTCCGAGAAACCTCCCAAGTTTGAGCGATATATCCATCCAACAGTTTTATGTTTCACAAAAGCCCCTGTGAAAAGAACCTTCCATTTCAATGGTACATCCTAGTGTATAAATTTGATGTTAGGTATTATTATTCTCTTGCTGTGAATCCAGGTAAAAGTCAGTGTAATTTGGTCGGGTCTCCTCTGCTGGAAAAGTCGTGTGAGGTTAAGATGTGCTTTCAATGCTTGTTACTCTCCTTGTTCACTTAATTGCTCGTGATTCATTTCTCTCGGATGGTATGCAGGAATATAGACTCAACTCTCAAGTGACGAATAGTCCTGAAAATTTGTTTCAATGAAATTTTCTGTGTAGTATTTGTGGATAGCGGAGAAAAGGATCATTTCTCGTGTTACTTTATGTGCATAGCGATCTCTATGAATCTCATCAGAATTTTCTGATGCAGGTTTCGACAGTGATGTAGAACACCTAATGGAGTATTGAAGCAATTCTTGGAATTTACCATTCATTTATCCAATATTGTTGTGTTTTACTTTCCAGTCTAATGGTAAGATCGTATCACATGATGTGTGCGTTATAGGAGCAGCGCCCACCACCGCAGGTTTGAAACTTGCCGCAAACAATGCCCTGGTTTTCAAGTGAGGAAGAGGGTAGTCGGGGTGAATCAATTATTCTTCGAGTTTTGAACTGTGGTCTCCATTAGCCCTCTGAGATTTCTCAGTTATAGAAAAGGACACGACAATCGTGTACCTTCAATCAACGTTTTATATGTGCTTTGAGCTATCGATCTATATATATATATATATCGACATTAATGTTTTGTGTGATCCATTTATGTTATTGCTTGTAAGTTGAATCTAGATGTGAAAAAATGTACAATGTGTTTTATATTGTATTATTGTTAGTATAGCAAGATTTGAATGTTCGAAAAGGGTTAGATTAGATACGTTAATGCATTTTACTTAATATTCACAACTTAGTTGATTTGACTGAAGTTTCAAATCACTTGTATCGTATTCACATGGTTTAGTGATTAATGAAATGAAATAGGTCGAGATAATGATAAATGTTAGTGACGACAAAAAAAGGTATTGAATAATTTTCTTCTATTTACCTAAATTTTAGGAGGAAGAATAATTCTAAATTGTTATCATAGAGTAACGATTACTCAAACAAGAGTGAATACTTATTTATGTTGGATATTTGTATCAAATCAATTTTACTTGCTGAAGTTAGGTGTTTTAATGTAATGAGAATAGATACGTTGTATGTATCCATATATATCATACATTTATTTATTTGACGTGAACACTTGATATGAGTAAATTTTTTATCTTACTTACGTGTATATATATGATTAGGTTGACATTTTTTTGCCGACCCAAACCAAGAAAAAACACTAAAATAGCTACAAGTAGTGTGTCATTTGCCCACTTCCCTCCACTAGCTATCCAAAATACCCACCAAAGAGCACAACTCCTTTAAGATTCCTTTCTTCCCTTTGCCTAATAACTTGTTTGATCACATTTTTGTGAAAATAAATAAATAAATGTTTTTGAATAATAACATAAATTATTTTTTTAAAAGATGAAAAGAATAATTTTCTTTAAGAGTATTTTTAATATTTGAAAAATACTTGCAACAAAAAAGATTTCTCAATATAATTTTACGAGCACAGTCGATTTGTTATTTGAATTTTCACTTTACTTGTGTAATTCAACTTTCCACCTCGGAATCCCCTCTCCCATTTACTCTACATCCAATTTTTATTTATTTGTTGAAAATAAACTAAGAACTTGGCCAAAACAAGTTATATATACCAAAACTTCACACACTAGAGCTCACATAATCTTGTAAAAATGGCAACTTCAATTTTCCTCTCACACCCTTTTTCTCCTTTATTATCAAAAAAACACCATAAAATTCCAATTCCCAAACAAACCATAGCCATAGCATATCACTCCACCAACAAACCCACCACCAAGACTCCATTTTTACCATTTCCCACTTCCTTTTTTCCATTTCCCTCAAACCCCAGAAAGGAATTTTGGCCAATTTCAGTGGGAAGAACACAAACAGATGAAAAAGATGAAATCTTGGTGGTGGGTGAAGATTCTGCTGAATTTGAGTTATCCAAACAAAAGATTTCATCTTGGGTTTATTTTACTGGGATTCTTGGTGTTGTGCTTTATGTTCTTAATGTTGTTTGGATTGACAATTCTACTGGATTTGGAAAATCATTCATTGATTCTGTTTCTAGTATTTCAGATAGCCCTGAGGTGGGTATTTTTGCTTAATTGCTTTATCTGTTCTGTTTTTTATTTACTTTTGCTGAATTGGGTTTTGAGGTATTGATTTCGATTATGTTCTTTACTTGGTTATAGTAGTTGTATAAATTGTTAGAACAGAAAAAAAAATGATCTTTTCTGAAAGGTATAACACATAAATATGTCCTTTTAAGTTGGCATGTATATGCCCTGCGTACAAATAGACGTTTAAACTTGTATAAAGTTGAACAAGTAGACATATGCGTTCTATGTATTAAGAATAAAAGAGAATTATTACTTACTTGGGGGTTCCATTATTCTCTTTTATGTTTCTTAACTTTATTGGATAGTGATTAGAAATTTTTGTAGTTTTCTGGAAGGGGGCGGAGTTCCCACTTCTTCCTAGCTCATTTGCACTCCTTGTAGCAATTCTGCAAAAGCTTAGTTATTTTTCATATGCATATTTTCTTATAGTAGTGTTCCAGCACACCTTTACTATTTTACCGGTTACTTATATCCTCTTACCGATATAGGTATTAGGTAATTCTATCCACCAAGCGTTAGGCAAATAGGAAGAGATTATCAAACTCTTCTTTGTTTTTGGCCGCTGTCGGGATTTAAATCCTGGTCTTCATTCTAGTCTCAGTGACCGCTAGCTCACACCCTTGTGCGACATCACCCACTGATTGTTGTGTTATAAATTTGTTTTTACAATGAAATGTGGCTTAAAACTTGTAAGTTCTGCTATCTAGACTTTTGCATATAATTGAGCCGAGGGTCTATTGGAAACAACCTCCCTACCCCGCAAAGGTAGGGATAAGGTTTGTGTACATCGTACCCTCTCCTGACCCTATGTTGTTGTTGTTGTAGACTAGCATATAAATTAGAGGTGGCAACATCAGTCATCCCGGTCCTCTGTATATTAAAAATCAGGAACTAGTTTAATCTACCAGCACTTAGGGATTGAGCTTGTAGGATCAAGCTTTTAAGCTTTATGGAGATGAGAAAAAGATAGATAAAATCTTTATCTGCAAACTTTCATTCATAATAATTTCGTTAAATTCTTTTATTGATTTCAATGTTGTTATTTTCTTCTTTGTTTGTTTGTCTCTTGGTGTTAGTCTTGTGTAATTACTTTAGTTAATTCAAACGAAATTATGAATTGGTTTACATTCAAGACGTTTACAAGGGGAAGCTTTTGTTAGTATAGTTTTTTATCAAAGAACTCTACGAGATACCAATTAATAGTCAAACAAGAACCAACGAAGGAGGGTCGATTTGAAGTTGTTAACCTCCTTAAAACTCTTAACGACTACATGAGGTTGCTTATGTATGGGCACATGTAGAATAACATAATGTCTTCGCCTTGCAATGAAGACTAAATAGCCTTGATAATGCTCGGTAAGTATTTATTTGTTCTGGTTCATTCTGTCACTCTTCTTGTCTTAATAGTAGGCAAGAGACACATTAAATTCTCGATGAATCATATTGGCCAACATAAAGTTGTCTTGATTTCTTTTCTGTTGTTTCTTTCTTTGTATACTTAGTTATTTCGCGTCTACTTTTGCTTTCTTGGTAACCAGCATACACTATATAAATTTTTCATTTCGCGTACCAAATTTTCTGCTTTCTGAGAGTTTATCCAAATGTTTCTATGCAGATTGTAATGCTTTCCCTGACCTTGATTTTCGCTATAGTCCACAGTGGTCTTGCTAGTCTTAGAGACAAAGGTGAGGAACTCATTGGAGAGCGTGCTTTTCGTGTATTGTTTGCTGGGGTATCTCTGCCATTGGCAGTCAGCACAATTGTGAGTTTCTAGTCTGCCATGCAGAAACTGAGAATTTAGTTGTTTTTTTTGGTAACTTTTATAATTTTATGGTGCAATGCTTGATAGATGGAAATTTAACATAACGAAAGGTTCTTATGATGATTTACAGGTGTATTTCATTAACCACCGATACGATGGAGTGCAGTTATGGCAATTAAACAGCATTGCTGGGATTCATGAACTAATTTGGATTTCTAACTTTATTTCCTTCTTCTTCCTATACCCGTCGACATTCAATTTACTAGAGGTAGCAGCTGTTGACAAGCCCAAGATGCATCTGTGGGAAACTGGGATTATGAGGATTACCAGGCATCCACAGGTAAATGCTCAACTTTCACTAAAATGTAACCTACCGTTGTAGAAGATACCGACTGAATGATTTCATAATGTGCCTTGTCCTGAAACACCAATGCCTACTTTAGTTTCAAATCTCTTTCCAAATAAAATTTCAACTGTGGATTCAAACCACTTTACTTTGTACCTCGTATTATGTTTTAATTTTCCTGGGGAGGGTAGGATGTACGTACGCAGACTTTACTCCTACATTTGTGGGGTAGAGAGAGGTTGTTTCCGATAGACTCTCAGCTCAAAAGAAGTGTAATCAAAGCAGATAGGAAGAAAAATAATGACAATAAAATAGTGAGATATACAAAGCAAATGAGGCAACAGGTAGTAGAAAAAATTGAAGAATAAGTACTAGGAAAGGAGGAGATGAGAAGAGGAGACTATCCCCCTTCCTCTCCCACATAAAAGAACAACACTCGGCTATCTCATACCCTTCTACCCTAATACTTGACCTTCATACCCTCCTATCTAGGTTCATGTCTTCAGTAAGCTGAAGATTACACCTCCGATGCTTCTATTTTCCAGGATATGACATAAGTACTATGACAGAGGACGTTTAGAGTCATGATTTCTATTCATCATTTCTGTAGGGTTCAGGATTTCTTTTTTTTAGGTTTTTCGTGTATTTCAGTCTGTTATTTAAAATTATATTTCACTTTTGATTCTTAGAATCAAGAATTGGCTCTATCGGCAATTATTTTCTTTGAAGGAGTTAAATAAGGCATGTCACAAATAATAATATCACAAGAAATGACGGGCAGATATTGCTGCAGAGCGAGTCTGTACATGAGAGGAGGTGAAGGTTATTGTAATCCCAGTTCTGCTAATACATAAAAGGAAAGAAATCTACCAAATTAATGAAGCTGTTCCATAGTTGAGGATTTAGTAGAGAGGAATCATCTCAAGTCCTGAAAATCGAGAAAATTAGTGTCTTTGTGCATATATATGTTACACGACAGTCCAGTATTTTTGCTTTTATTTGCTGTCTCATTTCTTGGTATGAGTTATTCCGTCTTTGATAGCTAATTGAAGCCTCCATTCCCAATGTTAGCTGGTTGGGCAGGTTATATGGTGCTTAGCTCACATGCTGTGGATTGGGAATTCAGTTGCAGTGGCAGCCTCAGTAGGTTTGATAGGACATCATCTGTTTGGTGCCTGGAATGGGGACCGGAGGTTAGCCATACGATATGGTGAGGCTTTTGAAGTCGTGAAGAACAGAACGAGTATCATTCCATTTGCAGCTATTCTTGATGGTCGCCAAAAGTTGCCTGAAGATTATTACAAGGAATTTATCAGATTGCCATATTTATCGATAACAGCATTGACATTAG